>CAUYON010087500.1:0-19558 GCA_963573935.1 Arctocebus calabarensis
CCAAATGGTAGCTTAATAGTTGCACATACTCATTATGCTTACAGTGATTACTATAAAAATTTAGTGTACTGCTAAGTCATGGAAGAAGCCCAAGTGCCCATCGACCCATGAATGGATTAATAAATTATAGTACATGTATACTATGGAATGCTATGCAGCCTTAAAGAAAGATGGAGACTTTACCTCTTTCATGTTTACATGGATGGAGCTGGAACATATTCTTCTTAGCAAAGTATCTCAACAATAGAAGAAAAAGTATCCAATGTACTCAGCCCTACTATGAAGCTAATTTATGAAGCATAATTTAATTTACTATGAAGCTTTCATATAAAGGCTAAAATCCAAATATAGCACAAGAATTTGGGGAAAGGGACAAGGGAGGGGAGGATGGGTGGAGGGAAGGCGATTGTTGGTATCACACCTACGGTGCATCTTAAAAGGGTACAGGTGAAACTTACTAAATGCAGAATATAAATGTCTTCATATCGTGATTAAAATGCCATGAAGTCTATTTTAAACAGTTCGATGAAAATATTTCAGAGTGTATATGAAGTCAGCACATTGTGCCCCATGATTGCACTAATGTACTCAATTATGATTTAATAAAAATAAAAAAAATATCATATGAAAACCTACTCTGTGCAGCTCTGTGAAAAGCATAAGAAGAAATATTGAATGTATTAAAAAGTATATAATCTTACTAATTTTAAATGTAAGATAATTAACTGTGTAAAAAAAGGAATGATGTATCCTGGATTTTATATCATAAAATGAAAACTAATATATGATAATAGGAAGAAATATTGAAAAGTCAAATAGAATTATATTGTTTTAAAGTTCTACATTATGTGAAGTTGTATTATATTATCTGAGTATTATCTGTGACATGTAAAGACCCATATGAAATGAAGAAAAAGGAAACAGAGCTAAAAGGAAAAGGATTATTACTGAACACTAGACAGTTCAAAACAATAGATAAAAAATAAAGCGGTTAAAAAATTGTAGACTACAATATTGGTGTGTTCAAAAATTAGATGTAGACTCAAACATAGCAATAACTACATAGTCTACATCTAATATACTGCTGCCCTAAACATGCAGATACTGCATGATTTCAGCAAGATTATCAAGGACTATGTAGCCAGTCTCTCTTTATCCCACAGAGATAATGACTTAACAACATTTTATGTAAAATTTGTCTTTGAGAAATCTTTAAAGAAATTAAGACTTTTCTGCTCTCAGGGAAAAGTGTAACCAAGAAAAATATCATCAAATCAGGTAGAAAAAAAATGTGGCATTTACTTGATATAGCCCCACTTTCATAACAGCACAGCATGATCATGAGATAATTTCCAACTCTTGGCTGCTTCTGTGGAGGGAGAGAAAAGCAAATTTTCTGGGAATTTCCTAAGAAAGTGGCGAAGGGATGGTTTCATGAATTCACAGGCTTCTTTGAATAAGTACCAGGTAGGGCCAATGAGAAGAAAGGAGAAAAAATGGTTTAATCTAGCACCAGCGAGTCTCCTGTATGGAATGCAGACATGAGGCAAAGCCTGAGTTCCTTATCTTGCTACAAGAACTCAAAGGATGCAGTACCACAGAGACCTACTAGCATAAACAGGTGAATCTCAAGTAAGTAGGCGATCACACATGCTAATACAGAGAAGTGGAATTTCCAGACAAAATTTGAGAGGTTTCAAAACTGTGAAGGTGGGCTGATTAGTGAAGATCTTCTCTCTTTCTCTCTTTCTATACACACGCAACATTTATGATAACAAAAGATGAATACAAGTCATGTTGAGCACCTCTTGTAATTGCAGAAGTCAAATGTGCCTTGGTTATTACAAATTTAATAACAGTTTTTTCCTTTACAAAAATGTGTACACATTTTTGGCACCTTCTGTATGTACGTCTATAGACACACACACACACGCACACAAACACACTATATTCTGGGTGTCCATAAAATTCGTGTGCAATTTAAATGGACACCTTGTTGTGTGTATGAAATTAAATGACTGGTGTATGAAATTACCTTAAACTTCCCTAAGGAAAATTATTGTTATGTTATTGTGATTTCCAAATACAATTACACATTTTTAAAATGTATTTCCTTTTTAGTAGAACACAGTTATAGTGGTATCCAATGTTGAATGCCAAAATAGATTTAATGGATTTTTAATGTTTTGCTTGCTCTTATTTCTGAAATTGTTCCCTCAACTGAAGAAAATTTCTCATGGTTAAAATATATTGAACCCATTGTTCTAATCACATGGAAATCTTAATCCCTGTATTATGGCTTCCAGTTTGTAAATGTAAAACATTATGGCTACGTCAGTAATTAAGAAAATACAGTTGTGAACCACATGACAATGTTTCAGATAATGATAAACCTCATGCATGATAGTGGTTCCATAATATATAATGGAGGTGCCCTATACATATGTACTGTTTTATAAAATTGTAATACCAGCTTCGTGCCCATAGCACAGTGGGTTACAGCTCTAGCCATATACACCAAGGCTGGTGGGTTCAAATGCAGCCCAGGCCAGCTAAACAACAATGACAACTGCAACAACAACACAAAAATAATAGCCAGGTGTTGTGGTGTGTTCTTGTAGTCCAAGCTACTTGGCAGGCTGAGGCAAGAGAATAGCTTAAGCCCAAGCATTTGAGGTTGTTGTGACGCCACAGAACTCTATCCAGGGTGACATAGTAAGACTCTGTCTCAAAACAAATTTTTAATACCATATTTTTTCCGTACCTTTTTATGCTTAGTATGGTACTACAACAGTATTCACTGCAGTAACAAACTGTGCAGGTTTGTAAGGAACAACAGGGCATACCACGTGGCCTAGCTATGTAGAAGACTCTGAGGTCTAGGCTGTGGAAGTGAGCTCTATTATGCTTTCATCACAATGAAAATGCCCAATTACTCATTTTTCAGAATGTGTATCTGCTATTCAGCAACACATGACTATATTTAAGACTGCTTTTAATTTAATTTGTTTTTGATATATTAATTTATATTTTTTCCCAATTTCTTTTTCCAGAATTTTATTTTTATTTATTGAAATATTTTTCATAATAATTGGGCAAATGTAACATTTTTATGTGTATATACATATATATATATATTTCTCTTTTTTTGGTCATCACTACTAAGTATTATGCTTCTGGATCAAATTTTATGTATCTGAATTTCACTTAATATAGATTTTTCTGTCATTTGGGGCACTAACAAATTTCTATAATTGGCATGCTGGACCACTGTCACATATATTTTATACTGATTTTATTTTTTACCAGTGTGATTACTGAAAGGTGTATAATATTTCTTAAAAATTATGAACAAGTATATTAGAAGAGATGGAGAGATGAAAGGAGGGGGAGAGGGTATTACAGTAAAGATGTAGAAACAGGAGGACCAAAATGTTCTAAATCTAAAAGATAAAATAGCACAGTGAAAATATTTTGCTTTGCAAGTGAATAAAAATTGGTATGATTTGGCATGCTACAAAGGTAAATAAAAAACAGCTTACAATTTTAAATTATGAATGAAACACTCTTAATTATTTATCTTCTCTAAAACTTCGCCCTCATTTGATCTTATCTTCCACAGAACTGTGATATGTATGAATATTCCTTCAAAATCTGCAATGGGAATATGCTTGCTGTTTTTAATTTGTTTTCTGTTTTTTTTTTCATCAAAATTAATCTCAGTTAAGCACAGGTTCTTAACCCTTGTCCCCAGTGGGGTGTAAAATTGTGAATAAGATTTTGTGTAGGTGCCCAACCTTCTTCTTGGTCTCTAGCTTTCACTACAGTTATCAATGACTCATTGAAAATGGCACATTGGTAATAACTAAGATGGTTCTACAGGCCTTTCTAGTTCCTTTTTAGAATCAGGGTTTGTTTCCCTCAGGACTCCAAGGAATAAACTGAAGGTGCTGCACCCCCATCCATATCCTCCATCACCGAGTAGGGTGACCCTGGCTGTTGGCTGCCGAGACCATGTGCTCTAATGGAGTAAGAAAATGCTTCTTTCACTAATGTCTATGGTTCATATGGCCTGTTGAGGGAAGAGGTCACACCTGGGAGACCCTAGAGAGAATCCAGTGGGAACAGTGGGAGGTCTTAGAGCTACAGGAAATTGTTCCCTAGTTAGAACCCAACCTGTTCTGAAGCAAAAAATTAAGGAATAGGAGGCTACTGGGGACTAAATTAGAGAGAGAGTCAGATGAAAGCTGTGTTATATTTTCTAATCTAACCTTACAAGTCACACAACAGTTCTGGTATATTATATTCTCTAAAAACCACTTACTAAGGTCATCGCATACAGAGGATGAAATTTCATGGGAAAAATGTCAAACGACTTGTAGACAAGTTTTAAAACCATCAAATTTTTTTCGAACAAATAATGATACAGCTAAAGGAAATTAATTTATTTTAAATCAGTACAACTGAAATTCCAGCAAGTTTATTGTTTTTTAGTATGGTCTCTTACTTTGTGTAAGGGAATAAAGGATCACATGATGATGCCATTGAATTTGGCATTTTTATTAGAAAAAAAAGTATGGATCCTACCACAAAGCTTTTATAAATGGAGATGGTTGCTTCTTACTCCCAAGAATCATCTGTCTTAAGAATCCAACTCAAATTAGAATAAAATAATTACAGTTCAGAAAAAGGTTTATAGCATTAGAATCTGTATTTATGGAATTCATTAATTAGAATCACATTTCAAAGTCTTATTCTGGGAGCTATTTATTGACATAGCACTAAATAATTTAATGTGATCACACAAACACTTTTTTAATAATTATAGGGAATTAGGTAAGAGGCTTTCTACTAAAGGGTGACTAAGCCATTTTAATGGGGAAAGTGGTGAAATAATTACAGAAAATTTAAAGTCTAAGATTAAGTACAAATATTGTGGGACAAAGATGATGAGAGTAAAGAACATATTTTTGTCACTCCTGATTATATCTTTTTTATTTTCTGAGCAATTCAAGGGAAATTAAGCTAGAGAAAAGTAGGAAAAAAAAAAAAGGTTTTCTTAAATAAGCCCCCAAATGTTACTGTCATATGTGCTATATGAGTTATGCCAACTGTGCTATAAAATGAATTTTTATAAGTCATCATCAAGTCATCACATTGTGGTGGAGTTAAGTAAATGCAACGATAAAAAGATGGAGACTTTATGGGGCACAATGTGATGACTTGATGTGGACTGTAAAAATGTGTGTGGAGGAAATAGTATATACATGAAAATTTTATTGACTTTAAAGTTTTTCATAACCTTTCATAATAATGTTTAAAAATAGGTTTATTAGGGAGTTTCATTAGTTTTAAAAAATTTTTTGGCTTGTATTTTTGTATGTATAAACACATATAAAAATACATTCACAATAAATAAAATACTAGAAATTTTCTTTTTTTCTTCTAGTAACTTCCTAATATTCTACTATTTATTATTAATTAAAACATTACATCCTGTCAAACTTCTACAGACATCTTCTCATTCATTTTCCAGACATTTTCCAAACTGTACATGATGAGTTTTTGTTAAAGGAAAACAGATTACTTTTGAAAAAAGTAGATATTTTAATTGTCTGAAAACAGAACATTATTTTAACAATCAGTCACACATTAAAAATGGTGAGCCATCCCAAATGAAAGTATTCTTTATTTCAATTTAAATATATGAATTAATTCACGTCAGACTAAAATGTTTGTGTCTTTCACTCATAGACCCTCAGGTTTTACAATTGCAACACATACCACTAAAACTTTAGAGTTGGTAATATGTTATCATGTCATTTAACACTTTTCTTTGAATTAGATGATAACTATGATCTGTTTTTTTATTAGGTCATAAACACCTAGATCATGTATATATTGATGCCTTTATGGAGTACAATTAGGAATGCTTACATCAAACTAGTTAATATAGCCTTCACCTCATTTACTTAACTATTGTGTAAAGATATTTATACTCTGTACTTAATGAATTTGACATGTACCCTTGCAATAAAACCATAGGAATGGTCCCACCATTTACCCTTCTTCCATCATACCTAGTATCTTTGACTAATTAAAAAGTTTTTCTAGGGCAGTGCCTGTGGCTCAGTGAGTAGGGCACTGGCCCCATATACTGAGGGTGGCAGGTTCAAACCTGGCCCCGCCGAACTGCAACAAAAGAAATAGCTGGACGTTGTGGCGGGTGCCTGTAGTCCCAGCTACTCAGGAGGCTGAGGCAAGAGAATCATCTGAGCCCAGGAGTTGGAGGTTGCTGTGAGTTGTGTGATGCCAAGGCACTCAACCGAGGGTGATAAAGTGACATTCTGTCTCTAGAAAAAAAATTTTTTTCTAAAAGACTTTTTGATCTGAATTTTTTATTTTTATATACATTTTTCATATTTTATGTGTTATTTTCTTTTTTAACTTAATTTTTATTGAATCATAACTGCAGATATTTATGGGGCACAATGTGATGACTTGATATATAATATAGAATGCTTAAATAAAACTGATTAACATAACCATTGCCATACGTACTTGTTTTTTTGTGGTAAGACATTTATAATATACTCTTAGTTGTTTTGAAATGAACCCTTATATTGTGCACTTTTGGTGAGATCCCACCAAATACTCTCCCTCCACTTGTCCTCCCCCCTCACCTCACTTCTTCCTCCTTTCCCCTCCTTCTTTCTGGACTACATTTGTGTTTTATTATTTGTATGGATGTGTAAATGATTATATGTTGGTTTCATAATAGTACTGATTACATTGGATACTTTTTTTCCCATTCTTGAGATACTTCACTAAAAAAATATGTTCCAACTCCATCCCAATAAAAATAAAAGATGTACAGTCTCCTTCTTTTTATGGTTGCATAGTATTCCATGGTATACATATACCACAATTTGATAATCTATTCATGGGTTGATTGGTATTCGGGCTGCTTCCACAACTTAGAAATTATGAATTGGGCTGCAATAAACATTCTGGTGCAAATATCTTTCTTGTAAAATGATTTTTGTTCATCTAGATAGATACCTAGTAATGGAATTGTAGGATAAAAGAGTAGGTCAACTTTTAGTTCCTTGAGAATTCTCCATATTTCTTTCCCAAAAAGGCTGTATTGGTTTGCATTCCCACCAGCACTGTAGGAGTGTTCCCTTCTTTCCACATCCACGTCAACACCTGCAGTTTTGAGATTTTGTGATATGGGCTAGTCTTAGTGGAGTCAGGTGATATCTCACAGTGTTTTTGATTTGCATTTCTCTGATGATTAAAGATGATGAGAATTTTCTCATGTGTTTTTTGGCCATTCACCTATCATCTACAGGGAAGTTTCTGTTTAAGTCTCTTGCCCATAAAGAAATGGAGTCGTTTGTTCTTTTCTTATTGACTAATTTGAGTTCTCTGTAGATTGTAGTTATCATATCTTTGTCATAATCATAAACTGCAGTAATCTTATCCCATTCTGAAGGCTGCCTGTTTGCTTTACTTACAATGATTTTGGCTGTGTAGAAGATTTTTATTTTGATCAGATCCCAGTAATATATTTTTGGTGTTGCTTCAATTGCCATGGGGGTCCTCCTCATAAAATATTTTCCCAGAGCAATAGCTTCAAGAATTTTTCCTGCACTCTCTACTAGTATTTTTATAGTTTCATGTCTTAAGTTTATCTTTATCCAGTGAGAATTAATTTTTGTTAGTGGTGAAAGGTGAGGGCCCAGTTTTAGTCTTCTACAGCTTCCTAGCCAGTTCTCCCAGGCTGTTAAATAGGAAATATTTTCCCCAAATGTATGTTTTGATAAGCTTACCAAAGATAAAATGACAATATCATTTGACTAGGTTCATCTCTAGATTCTCTATTTTGTTTTGTTCCATATTTTAGCTGGGTCAAAGATGAGATTAAGAAGGAAATCATCAAATTTTATGTGCTTTTCTCTTAGGTTTGTCCTTGATTTATTCAATGTGTGACCTGCACACCCACTCTCCCCCCACCACCACACTCTTCCAGGCCCAGCTCCACACTTATCTCTAAAGTCCTTTGTCCCCAGAGAACTCTAGAAACTTTTGTTGAAACCAGACACAGATCTAAAAGGCTAAGCTGTGTTTTCCTAAAATTCATGTTTATTAAAAATTGGAAAACTTCCTTGTCATAAATTCTACTTCAAAATTGAAAAATATTACAGAACTTCCTATCTGCAAAAAGAATAATAATCAGGGATAAATTATATGTAAGGGATAAATTATCACATAACTTATAAGTCTTTTGACTGAAGGTCCACAAATTTACCTTGTTCAGGTTACTGCATTTCCTTTTACCAAGACTGGGTCTCTAACTGTAGAGTTAAGCACAGTCCAGGTTTTCTAAGCATAAATTAGATTTTTTTTATTTTTTATTTATTTATTTATTTATTTTTTGTAGAGACAGAGTCTCACTTTATCGCCCTGGGTAGAGTGCCATGGCGTCACACTGCTCACAGCAACCTCCAGCTCTTGGGCTTAAGAGATTCTCTTGCCTCAGCCTCCCTAATAGCTGGAACTACACGTGCCCGCCACAGCGCCCGGCTATTTTTTTTGTTTTTGCAGTTTGGCCGAGGCCAGGCTTGAACCCGCCACCTTCGGTATATGGGGCCAGCGCCCTACTCGCTGAGCCACAGGAGCCGCCCATAAATTAGATTTTTAAAAAAATTTTCATAAGTATTTACTGAAACACTAACATTTTTCAGGTAGTGTATTAGGTACTATGATATATAAATTCTGAATGGGCTATATTTCCTGTCCTTTAGAGTACCTTATCTTTCATGGAGAGAACCATACACACAAGTAAGAATAATATGAAATCTTCTCTATTAAAGATATAAATAGGAAAGTTTGGATAGAAAGAACAAAGAAAGATAAGAACTAGAAATAAATTCAGAACATTGTCAAGTCCAATTATTTATTATAATTGTTCTAATTGCTATTATGCAAGGTGAAATTAGCTTTGGCTTAACTGCTACCTAGAAACATTGTTAACTTGGCTGTTTCCATTGAGATAACAAAGATAGATAGATTGATAGATATTTGTTGCTGTTGTTACCTTGTTTTGGCTCATTCTATTCTTTTTAGGCTTAGACTGCTCTGTTGAAATTACAGGCATTCATAAAATTGCATCTCAGCTGTAATTTTAAATGTTTGATTCCTCCACATGGCCTTTAAGTTTGTGCGTCTGCCTGCTTATTAGTTAGTATGAGAGTTGAATTCATGCTTTGGCATTGAGAGAATTAAAATATAATTGTGTAGAGACTGGAGATGAACCTGGGAACCAGAAGGCATCACAGGCAGTCCAAAGGAATTAGGCAATGTTAGGAAAGACATGATCTGGTTACAACTACCAAAGCATTTGGGATAGGAGAAAATAGGTTTTAGGAAAATTTAAACATGTGCTGGGGCATTGGCTAGAATTTTCCACTGGAACATAGGTACTGTAATTTGGGTAAGAATCTCTCTCTTTCATTACTTCAATGAAGGAGTTATTCAGTGCACTAAGACGTTTCTGAACGTGAATTTTAGCAAAGGGTCTGTGGACAATTAGATTGATTGGAGGAAAAAGACACCAGTTGAAAGATGATGATGTGGCAGGCCCTCTCCAAAAAGTATGAAAATCAGGGCCGCGCCTGTGGCTTAAAGGAGTACGGTGCCAGCCCCATATACCGGAGGTGGCAGGTTCAAACTCAGCCCCAGCCAAAAACTACAAAAAAAAAAAAATATATATATATATATGTGTGTATATACATATATATATATCTATATATACACACATATATATATATAAATCAACGTCCTTTTCCCTTTCTTGGAATCTTTTCACAAATCTAGCTTGCTCATATATTTCTTCAAGTTTCAGAAACAGACTTAGTAAACATGAATATATATGTATATTTGTGTGTGTATTTTTTTTAATTCAGAAAGTATCACAAGTTCACTTTAAAAGCACCCACGAAGTGTTTGATACAGAAGAACAGAGGGAAGTGTGTTAAAGTTTGTGAGGACACCGATCAGGGTGGGGGGATGGCCTTACTGGGGCAGCAGCCCAGAGGGCCAGTGCGCGGCCAGGAAGGGAGCAGGAGGTTACAGCCTTGGGGCGCGCGCACCTCCGTGTCCGCTCCTCTCGCCCACCCAACTGCTACCGGTTCAGTCACCGCTCAGAACCGACAAGTCACAGCATGTTCTGCATAAGGATGTTGCTTGCTGGGCTCAGCTACCTACTATGGGGAAGCCTCGGTAAGACAACTGAGATCCTGTTAGTCTTGCACTTAAAAAAGTACCTCAGAAACTTCCTTGAACTCCACTAAAACTCAAAAAACTGACTTTCCTCAGATATTCCATTTGTTCCAACATAACTTACCTTCCATGCAGTAATAATTTGCCTTGCAATACAAAAAAAAAATCAGTGTCTGTTATACCACAGAGGTCTTTTGTGGCAGGGAAGGAAAGGCAGCAGGAAGACTTCCCCCCAATTTAAAATACAGTGGAGAGGCTTACATGCAAGTACAACGTCTCCATATGTTGCTATTTTCCTTCGCTTTTTATACTCTGTTCTGAATCTTTTCTGGAATGTGGAGATCAAGGTGTCCTCATGGTTGGATTATGCTGAGGGTTCTCCTGGTTTATATACTGCTTCTTTCTCCCTGTGGAGAAGAGGTCGTCTTGTGCAGGGACTGAGAGCAAGATCTCTTCTATTAGGGCATTAATTTTATTATGATGACCCCACCATAAGACCTAGTGTGACCCTAATTACCTCCCAAAGGCCCTTACAAATACTATCAAATGGAAGATTAGGGATTCAACATGTGAATTTTAGGGGGATGCTTTCTACCCACGACACAGGCAATATTTTAATGCAGTAGTTGTCAAACTTTTTGAATTCAGAACTCCTTTCCACATTAATGGTATTCTCAAATAGCTTCTGTTTATGTGCATTTCTATCTGGCAATGGTTATCACATTAGATATTCATATAAAGGTTTAAGAATGTGTATTAGTTCACTTACAAATAATAGTTATAGACTTGTTACATGTTAACATAAGTAACATTTTGAAAATAAAAATATTTTCCAAAATAAAAAATTATAAGAATGAATTTTTTTACATTTTTCTAAATCTAATGTCTGCTTTAATAAAAGACAGCTAGATTCTCATATCTGCTTGTGCATTCAATCTGTTGCTCTATGGTTCATTTGAAGTATATGAAGAAAATCCAGACACTTTAGTTGGAAAAAGGAGAAGTGTTCTTTTTAGGTAATTGAGAGTATTATTTGACTACTGCATCAAAACTTGAAAAACAGTAAAGATTAGTTGCAACATAGAAACTAAAGCATAGCAATGAATTTATATATATATACATTATTTATAAAAATAAAAACATTAGTTATTTTTTCTTTTGATAACATTGGTATCAAACAATGAGCTTTTCTAAATATGCCATATTACGATCCATTGCTCTGTCTCGAACTTTGATCTTTTACCCATGTATTTTTTAGTGTGTAGGCAATAATCCTTGTTTTTAATTTTAATTTTAAATTGTTATAAAATACATACAAAATAAAATTTACCAACTCACCACTTTTTAAACTAGTAACCTTTTCTTTTTTTGGAGTAGTTTTAGGTTTATAGCAACATTGAGCTAAAAAAACAGAATCTCCTTATAATCCCTGCGCCTACATATGCTCACCCTTCCCCACTATCAACAGCTGGCCCCACGGTGCCGCAGTTGTTACTACTGATGAGCCTACATTGACTACATCATTATCACTCAGCACTCAGCATCCATAGTTTACATTAGGGTCATTCTTGATGTTGTACATTCTATATGGTTTTGACATATCTATAATGTATCTACCATTGTGGTATTATACAGAATTTTTTCCTGGCCTTAAAAATCATCTGTGTTCTGCTTATTCATCCCTCCTTTTTTTCCCTTTATTAAATCATAACTGTGTATATTGATGCATTTAAGGGGTTATATTACTGTTTTGATATACAATGTAGAATGCTTACATCGAGCTGATTAATATAACCATCACCTTGCTTACTTATTTGTTGTGGTGATACATTTATGTTCTATTCTTAATAGTTTTGAAATGAACCATTGTATTATGCACATTAGGTGAGGTCCCACCAAATACCTTCCCTTCTCCCAGCCTCTCTTTTTCCCTCCATTGTACTCAATACTACTATAAAATCAATATATAACCACCTACACATTCATATGAATGGTAAAACATAACTATAATCCATCCCTCCTTTACTAATGCCTGCAACCACTATGTTTTTACAGCATTTAAAGTTTTGCCCTTTCCAGAATTACATAGAGTTGAAATCATTATGTTGGCTATTCAGATTGCCATTTTTGCTTAGTATGTATATATTTAAGGTTCCCTTATGTCTTTTCATGGCTTGATAGTTCATTTATCTTTAGTGAATTGTCTAGATCTACCACAATTTATTTATGTATTTGCGTAGTGAAGGACATCTTGCCCACTTCTAAGTTCATTTGGAGTTAATTTTTCTGAAGGATGTGTCTAGATTTTTTTGTAAATGCAAAAATTCAGTTGTTTTAGCACCATTTGTTGCAAGAAGTATGCTTACTCCATTGTATTGCCTTTACTCCTTTATCAAAGATCAGTTGAGTATTATGTGGGCTTCATTCTGGGCTGTTTCCTGTCCATTGATTGATTTTTCTGTTCTTTTACCTATACCGCATTGAATACTATAGGTTTATAGTAAGTTTTGAAGTCATATAATGTCAGTCCTCCAACTTTGTTCTTCTCCTTCACTGTAATGTAGGCTACTCTGGATATTTTTCTTTTTCATGTAAACTGTAGAATCTGTTTGTCAGTATCCACAAAATAACTTGTTGCAATTTTTCAAAAATCTTTTTATTTTTTAAGGCAAGTGTAAAAGAAAGTTCATTGAGTAAAAGGAACATGAGTTTACAGAGATAAAGTTTACAGAGCAAGAAAGTTCGTAGCGCAAAATACGTTTGCCGTAGACAGCACACAGGAGCCTGCTGAGATTTTGTTTGGAATTGCATTGAATCTACAGACAAATCTAGGAAAAAGTGATATCTGACAATATTGACTTTTCCTATACATGAACAATAAATAATAATTTATTTAAGTTTTTCATATCTTTCATCAGAACTTTTCAATCTTTTAATCTAGGTTTCATATATTTTTTATTGACATCTAAGTACTTCATTTGGGGGGATGCTAATGTAGAGAGAATAGTGTTTTTAATTTCAAATTACACGTATTGCTGGTATATTCAAAAGCAGTGGATTATTTATTTATTTATATTTCAAATTATTAAGGGTGTACTAATGTTTTGGTTACAGGTATTGCTTTTTTAATACTTGAGTCACAGCTATTGTTGTGCCAGTCACCCAAATAGGGTTCATTGTACCCACCAGGTAGGTTTTTGCCACTCCCTTCCTAATCCCCTCTCCACACTTGATTTCTACTAAATTTTGCATTCCTCTGAGCATATATATGTTCTCATTGGTTAGTTCTAGTTTAATTGTGAATGCATATGGTTTTTGTTTTTCCATTTTTGTGCTGCTTCACTTAGGGTAGTGATCTCCAGTTCCATCCAGATTGTTGCAAAAGGTGTTAACTAATCCTTTGTGTATTATATATTTACCCTGAAAATTCGGGGTACCTTAACCACTTTTAAGCATACAGTTTGCAATGTTGAGTGTGTTCACATTTGTATACCTATCTCCAGATTTTTTTTCATTTTGCAGTACTAAACTATATACTCATTAAACAACAATTTTAAAAGTGTAGTAAATTATACATAATGTACTGTTTGCCATTTCAATCATTTTAAACTGTGCAGTGTTGAGTGGCATTAGGTACATTTGCACTGTTGTAGTTCATCAACTTAAGCTGAAACTCAGTACCGATTTAACACCAACTCTCCATCCTCCCCTTCTCCCAGCTCCTAGTAACCAACATTTTATTTTCTGCCTCTATGAATTGAATACTCAAGGTAATACTTCATATAGTATTTGTGTTTTGTGCCTAGCTTATTTCATTTATCTCTATGGCCTTGAAGTTCAACCATGTAGTGTGTCAGAATTTTCTCATTTTCAAGGCTGAGTACTTTTAAACCTTGATGTGTATCACATTTGTTTATCCACCTATCTATCAATGGATACTTAGTTTGGTTCAACCTTTGGGCTATTGTGGATAATGCTGCTATGAAACATAAGAGTACAGATACCTATTTGTTTCTACTTTCATTTCATTGGAGCATATAATCAGAAGTGGAATTTATGGATCATTTAGTAATTCTATTCTTAATTCTTTGAGGAGCTACTACACTGTTTTTTAAAGTAGTTGCACTACTCTACATTCTTGCCAACAGTGTACAAGTGTTCTAACTTCTTTATATCCTCACCAACACTTGTTATCTGCTGTTTTTTAAAATAATAGCCATCATAATAAGTGTGAGGTGGTATTTTGTTATTATTTCATTTGCATTTCCCTAATAATTAGTGATGATTTGCATCTTTGAATATATTTTTTGCCATCTGTTTATATTCCTGAAGAAATGTCTGTTCAAGTGCTTAGCCATTTTTTAATCAATTTTCTTGGTAGTTGTGTTCAGGCATTTAAATTTTTTTTTTTTTTGGCATATTACTTGTCTCTACTGCTATCACTTTTAAGCTTCACTGTTGGGAAACCAGACCCAACGTGCTGTGAGTCTACTTTCTAGTGGCCTGGTAGGGCGAGAAGACAGCTGGAAAATTTTTATGAAAGTTATAGAAAATTAATTGACAAAAACAAAGAGACAGTTTTAAGAGCAGTGGGGATTTGGGAGGCAGCACACCCTTTTTTGTGAGGCTTTCAGTATGCCACCTCGGATATCAGGCTAGATCTGTATTTATTTCATACATCAGTGTTACAATCATGAATTTCATGAAGGCAAGGCAAGCAATCTTGTCATGGTTCTTACTGCACTGGCATTTCTACTAACTAGACTAATTCTACAACTAATTATGATAATTGTACAGATTTACTTGCTACTTTGTATTGTTTAAAGGTATTTTTGGTCTTACTACAAACAGAGTCTTGACAAGGTAGCCAATTAGAGGCTGACTCAAGGAACAAACCCCAGTGGACTCATAGTCACACATCACAGATATGATGTTTTAATACTCTGACAGCCTTCTGTCCAGAAAGATAGATTCTTATGGCCAAACTAAGGTTACAGAAGAAAGGAGATATTTCATCTCCTTATCTCATCTGGAGTAAATCTTCCTGTGTTGAACAAAGTTTAAAGACTCCACGTTCTTAACTCCCAAAAAGCACTATCCTGAAGCACACAGTCCCGCGCTGGCAGAGAATGACCTCAAAGCCTGCAGCCTGCAGCAGTGTGGCAGCTGCAGGGATAGGGGGATATTTAACATGTCAGTCTTCAGAATATTAAAGTGACAAGGGAAGTTGCAGCCGAATCAATTCTCTAGTACCATCTCCCTTTGTTCATACTCTCTTCCTTATTTCTAATAGTATTTCTAATCTACTTACAATTAATAATTGAATATTGGCTTCAAACTTATAAAATCATTACTACTAGTAATACAAGCATATCAAAGCACATGACTCTTCCCTTAAGTATCCACATGCACTCTTCACTTCACCATAGCAAGGATTTTTTTTTTTTAATTGGTACCATATCACGAGGTTAAGTGCCTGGCACTAAGAGTAATAATATTTACATGTTTTACTGGAAGAGAGAGAGAGAGACAGAGAGAAGAGAGAAAAGATACTTTTCTATTTTCAAGATAGAGTTTGATATGTTTCTTAGTTCAATGAATCAAGTTTTGTGAATAAATGATGTTTTTTCTTTTTCCCCTAATAAAATTTTGAAAGATGATTTACTATATTGCACATTTTTAAGCTGACAAAATTTATAATCAGAAATATAGTTTCCATTTTTTATTGTCTATATTGAGATTCTAAACTTAAACTGTTAAGTCGCTCACTTAAACTTACTCAACTAAATTCAAATATCAAGTTACTTAATATCCATTACCTCATAGAGAAAAATATAAAATATTCTCTGCTTCATTGGATGGAAACTTATATCATTCCATTTCTTCTTGAAATCATATTATCATTACAATTGGGGAGAGGAAATACATATACTTGTACCATTTGACCCAACAGTTTTCCTTGTAGGTACATACCCAAAAGAAAAGAAAAGCTTGGACATGAATGTTCGTAGAAGAATTGCTCATAATAGCCAAAAAGGAAAAAGATTCCAAAATTTTATCCTAATAAATGGGCAAACAAACTTTTTTGATGTAGCTGTTTATTGTTATAAGTTTTCCCTTTAGTATTGTGTTTTCTATATCTCTGGTTCTGGTATGCGTGTTTTCATTTTTATTTTGTGTCACAAAAATTTTTAATTTTCTTATTAACATTTTTAGTTAATCAATGACCATTCAGGAACACATCATTTAATTTCCATACATATGCATGGTTTCCAATGTTTTTCTTATTATTTATTTCTAGTTTTATTCCATTGTAGTAAGAAAAGATAATTGATACTATTTCAATTATTTTGAATTTTTTATTGAATCATAACTATGTACAATAGTTCAACCATGGAATACAGTGTGCGGGATTCATATACAATCTGAGATAATTTCATCCGTCTTTTTGACATAACATTCGTGAGGTTTTCTCATTAACTGTGTGAAAACATTTGTGTTCTGCATTTAGTAATTTTCTCCTGACCCTTCAAAGATGCAACTCAAGTGTGATCTCACCCTTTATCCTCTCTTCCTCCACTCTCTCCCTCCCCTTCTCTCCATCTCCCCTTTCCCTGTCTTCCTGTGCAATAACTGGGTTGTAACATTCACATGAAAGATATAAATTTGCTTCATATTAGGGTTGTATACATTGGATACTTTTTCTTCCATTCTTGAGATATTTTGCTAAGGAGAATGTGCTCCAGCTCTATCCATGTAAATATGAAAGAGGTAAAGTCACCATCTTTCTTTAAGGCTGCATAATATCACATGATATACAAGTACCACAATTTATTAATCCATTCTTGGATTGATGGGCACTTGGGCTTCTTCCATGACTTAGCTATTATGAATTGGGCTGCAATAAACAATCTGGTACATATATCTTTGTTGTAATGTGATTTTTTGGTCCTCTGGGTATATACCAAGTAAATAAATTATAGGGTCAAATGGCAAGTCTATTTTTAGATCTCTGAGTGTTCTCCAAACATTTTTCCAAAAGGGATGTATTAGTTTGCATTCCCACCAGCATTGTGGAAGTGTTCCCTTTTCTCCACATCCACACCAACATCTCTGGTTTGGGGATTTCATCATGTGGGCAAATCTTATGCGAATTAGATGATATCTCAAGGTAGTTTTGATTTGCATTTCTCTGATGATTAAGGATAATGAGCATTTCTTTATGTGTCTGAAGGCTGTGCGCCTGTCCTCTTTAGTGAAGTTTCTCTTCAGATCTTTTGCCCATCCTGAGATAGGGTCTCTTGTTCTTTTCTTGCTAATACATTGGACTTCTCTGTGTATTCTGCTTATTAAACCTTTGTTGGAGGCATAGCCTGCGAATATTCTCTCCCATTCTGAGGACTGTCTGCTAGCTATACTTACCGTGTTCTTGGCCGTGCAGAAACTTTTTAGTTTCATCAGATCCCAGTAGTGTATTATTAATACTGCTTCCATTGCCTTGGAGGTCCTCCTCATAAAGTATTGGCCCAGGCCAATGCTTTCAAGAGTGTTCCCTGCACTTTCTTCTAGTATTTTTACAGTTTCATGTCTTAAGTTTAAATCTTTAATCTAGTGTGAGTTAGTGGTGAAAGGTGTGGGTTCAATTTTAGTCTTGTACAGGTCGCCAGCCAGGTTTCCCAGCACCATTTGTTAAATAGGGAGTCTTTTCCCCACTGAATCTTTTTAATTGGCTTATCGAAGATCAACTAGCAGTAGGTATTTGGGTTCATCTCTTGGTTCTCTATTCTGTTCCAAACATCTACCTCTCTGTTTTTGTGCCAGTACCACACTGTTTTGATCACTATCGATTTGTAGTATAGTCTCAGGTCTGGTAGCGTGATCCCTCCTGCTTTGTTTTTATTTCTAAGTAATGTCTTGACTATTCGAGGTTTTTTATGATTCCATATAAAACGAAGTATTATTTTTTCAAGGTCTTTAAAATATTACAATGAAGCTTTAATAGGCATTGCACTAAAATTTTATATTGCTTTGGGAAGTATGGACATTTTAACAATATTGATTCTTCCCAACCATGAGCATGGTATGATTTTCCATTTGTTGACATGTTCAACGATTTCTTTTCTTAGAGTTTCATACTTCTCTTTATAGATATCTTGATTCTTTGTTAGGTAAACTCCCAAATATTTTATCTTCTTTGGCACTACTGTGAAAGGAATGGCATCTTTGACTATTTTTTCAGCCTGGTTGTTGTTAGTGTATATAAAGGCTACTGATTTCTGAGTGTTGATTTTGTAGCCTGATAACTTGCTGTATTCCTAGATCACTTCTAAGAGTTTTATAGTAGAAACCCTGGTGTTTTCCAGATATACAATCATATCATTTGCGAAGAGTGAAAGTTTGATCTCTTCTGACCCTATGGGGATACCCTTGATTGCCTTTTCTTCCCTAATTGCAATGGCTAAAACTTCCATTACAATGTTAAAGAGCAATGGAGACAATGGGAAACCTTGCCTGGTTCCTGATCTAAGTGGGAATGATTTCAATTTAACTCCATTCAATACAATACTGGCTGTGGGTTTGCTGTAGATGGCCTCTGACAATTTAAGAAATGTCCCCTCTATTCCCATTTTCTTTAGTGTTCTGATCACGAAGGGATGTTGGATATTGGTGAAGGCTTTTTCTGCATAAATTGAGAGAATTATGTGGTCTTTATTTTTTAATTTGTTTATGTGCTGGATTACATTAATCGATTTATGTATATTGAACCAGCCTTGAGATCCTTGGATAAAACCAACTTGGTCATGATGTATAATTTGTGTGATGAATTGCTGAGTTCTGTTTGCTAGGATCTTATTAAATACTTTTGCATCTGTATTCATTAGTGATATTGGTCTATAATTTTCTTTTCTTGTTGGATCTTTTCCTGGTTTGGGGATCAAGGTGAAGTCTGCTTCATAGAATGTGTTGGGTAGTATTCCGTCTTATTCAGTATTTTGGAAGAGGTTCAGTAATAGAGGTACTATTTCTTCTTTAAAGGTTTGGTAGAATTCTGAGGTGAAGCCGTCTGGTCCAAGGCTTTTGTTTTTAGGGAGTTTTTGTATTATTGATGCTATTTCAGAACTTGATATCGGCCAGTTCAACTTTTCCATTTCATTCTGGCTAAGTCTTGGAAGGTGATGTGCTTCCAAGTATTGGTCAATTTCCTTCGGATTATCATATTTCTGAGAGTAAAGTTTCTTGTAATATTCATTAAGGATTGTTTGAATTTCTG
>CAUYON010087505.1:0-13178 GCA_963573935.1 Arctocebus calabarensis
ACCTATAGTCCCAGCTACTTGGGAGGCTGAGGCAAGAGAATCACTTAAGCCCAAGAGTTGGAGGTTGCTGTGAGCTATGATGCACAGCATTCTACCCAGGGCAACAGCTCAAGACTCTGTCTCAAAAAAAAAAGTGAACAATTCATAATAAAAACATTCAACACACTAAGAACACAAGGGATCTACTTATCAAAATTAAGTCAATAAAAAAGCTGACAGCTACCTTCACACTTAAAGTTGAAAGAATCAAGGCAAGAAAAAAAGTGAAAGCCCACTTGCATTAATTCTATTAAAAATACAGTTGTTAAAAATAAAAATAATAAAAAATAAATAAAATAAAATAAAAATACAGTTGTTCCTCAGTATCCCAAAGAGTTAGGCCCAGGTCCCCCCAACCCTGTGATACCAAATTCTGTGCATGGTCTTCCCTATCTTTGGTTTCTATGTGCTCAGATTCAACCAAATGCAGATTGAAAACAGCCTCCCTTTCAGATCCCTGGGTACTGCGTATGCACTGCTGATCTAGGCTTCATGGAATCTGTGGATGTAGAATCTAGGGATATGCAATGTAAAATGTACACTGGAATCCTGGTTACAGCAGTGGGAAAGAAAGAAAAGACATGAACTTGGAAAAGGAAAATGTAAAATTATCTTTGTTCAGTTGACGATCAACAAAATACTATGATTCCAAAACAAAAGCATTAAAGCTAGTGAACAAATTCAAAGATACGGAATACAAAATCTACTGAAAATCATTTTTTTATATACACTAACATAAATAACCTCAAAAGAAATAATAAGAAAATAATCTGACTTACAATATCATCAAAAACAATACATAAGAATGAACTTATCAAGTAGGAAAAAGATTTGTAAACAGAAATATAAGAAATAATACAGAAAGAAATTAGAGAACACACAAATGAATGCAAAAATGCCCCATGTTCATGCTTTGGAAAACTTGATGGTAAATATTAATAACAATAAAAGTGCCCCACTGATTTAGGGAATGAATACCTTAGCAAAATTCCAGTGAACCTTACTACAGCAATTAATATATTGCTCACAACTATGAGTTAATAAAAATAAATTAATTAAAAAGAAATCACACGATCACCTCAATAGCAAAAGAAACGGCAAAGAAATAAAGGTCATACACTGTATAATTACAGAACTTATTACAAAGCTATCTTACTCAATCAATGCTGCACTGCCCTGGAGACAGATGTAGAAAGCAGTGGCACAGAAGACCACTGTCAGAAATCTTCAAATATCATGTTGGACACCTACGTGGTAAGAACATGTAAATGAGAAAGGACCATCCCTTCAACAAACAGTAAATTGCAAATCCAAGTGCAAAGCAATGAAGTTGGACCCTTACAGTACACCATAAAAGAAAAATTCTTAAAATGGATTCATAAGCTAAGTAAGACCTAAATCATGAAACTCCTAAAACAAACTACAGGTAAAAAGTAGTTTTAGATTAGTTTGAGATTGCATTCAAAAATGATTTCCTGCATACAATACCAATACACAAGGTAAAATTACCGATTAGGATGTATACTTTCAGAAATAATGAAAGAGCCCCCCAAAATAAAAAGTATTGCTGAAAATGTAGAAAAACAAGCAATTTGAACCCTCCTAGTGGGAATGAAAAATGGCACAACTTCTATGGAAATCAATAGGAAATTTCCTCATATGATTCAAAACTGAATTACATTACAAGCTAATATCTCTGGGTATATATTCAAAGGAATTGAAGACAGGATTGTGAGCAGATATATACGAAACAGCCAAAAGACAGAAGCAATCCAAGTGTCCACTAATAGATAAATGCAGAAACAAAATGCAGTAGAGGTTAGATGCTTTAAAAAAGATTATTTGGTCCCAAGTCCTTTACGTGCCACGATAGGATTTAACCTGGAGAACGCTTTGTAGAGTGAAATAGGCCTCACAAGAAATGAAAAATGCACCATGATCTCACTTCTATGAGACACTCAAGACAGTTAAATTCATACTAAAAAGATAGAAGAGGGCAGAGAAAAAGGAATGGGGTGAAGTGAGTTTAAATACTCATGGAAAGGCTGGGCACAATGACTCTCACATCTCATATACCCAGAGATATTATTAGCTTGTAATCCTAGCACTTTGGGAAGTTAAGGCAGGTGGATCATCTGAGCTTAGGAGTTCGAAACCAGCCTGAACAAGTACAACACACTGTCTCTAAAAATTAGCTGGGTGCTGTGGCGGGCACCTATAGTCCCAGCTTACTTAGGAGGCTGAGGCAAGAGTATCACTTGAGCCTAAGAGTTTGAGGTTGCTATTAGCTATGACATGATGGCATTCTACCAAGGGTGACAGAGTAAGACTTTATCTCAAAAATAAATAAATAAGGGTGCCAGCCCCATATACTGGAGGTGGCGGGTTCAAACCTGGACCAGCAAAAAAAACTGCAAAAAAAAATAATAATAAGTAAATAAATCAAGACTCATGGTGATCAATTAAATTTAAACTCAAACAATGAGAATGGCATCTATTTTAGCTCTACTAAGCTATTACAATGTAAGATACGGTAAAATTTCTTTAAAAACAAAATGGTGGCTGGTGCCTGTGGCTCAGTGAGTAGGGTGCCAGCCCCATATACCAAGGGTGACGGGTTCGAACTCTGCTCCAGCCAAACTGCAACAAAAAGTAGATGGGCGTTCTGGCAGGCACCTGTAGTCCCAGCTACTCGGGAGGCGAGGCAAGAGAATTGCCTATGCCCAGAAGTTGGAGGTTGCTGTGAGCTGTGACGCCACACCACTCTAGCCAAGGGTGATAAAGTGAGACTCTGTCTCTACAGAAAAAAAAAAAAGAAATGGTGTTAGGGAATCATTTTACATACCAGTATACTAGTAGAGATAGCATTGTGCTTGTGAATGAATGAAAGCATATGTGCATATATCTAAAATAAATAAATCTACCTTCATATTTATTACCCGAAGAGCATAAATAATCATATGCTCCAAATAAGTTAACAACCCACAGTGAGGATGGCTCATATTCAAGGGCTCCGTTAGCAGCAGCAAACAGCAGAAACGTGTCTCGGCAGTGCTATGGACACCATGGACATGGTCATCTGCAACATAAGCAGCAAAAAAGAGCCAGAGAACAGGATAGCACCAGGCTGTGGGTCAACAGGGACCAGAGGAACATTACAGGAGATTCACGTGGAAAGAATGACAGAAAGCAAAACGGTCTTCAGAAGTTACCTCAATATGATTTACGGAACTTCAGAAATTTTGCAAAACCTATAACAAAAGTGATATAAACAACAATGGAGAAGAATTCCATGAACTGCAAGAAATTGGGAAACTTTCCCATAAAATACTATGACAAATTCAAAAATTAACTTAGCATATCACAATAAACATGATGAATCCAGACAGGAAGTATTATTACCAGAAATAGCATTTGATCCATAAAACAAATTCTAACACTGAAAAAATATCCACAGATTTATCATTAGAAAATTGAAAGGAAACTACAGAAATGTGTTATGCATGTTATATAAGAGATATATATGCTTCTTATATCATGAGTCATGGTGCACACCTGTAGTGTCAGCTCCTCTGGAAGGTGATGGAGGAGGATCACTTGAGCCCAGGAATTTGACACTGCAGTGAGCTACAATGATACCACTTCACTCTAACGGAGATGACAAAATAAAAATTCTAATTCATAGACTAAAATAAATGATAAAAGTACATTTTAATGCAAGGTACCAAGTCAGAAATAAAAACAAATATTTAAATTACTAAATAAAAACTTTTTAAACAATAAAAAACAAACAAAAAAAAAGGAAATCAGGTCCCAGGTGGTGGCTCATGCCTGTAATTCTAGCACTCTGGGAGGCTGAGGCAGGTGGATCCCTTGAGCACAGGAATTCAAGACCAGCCTGACCAAGAAAGAGACCCCACACACACACTAAAAATTTAAAAAAAAAAAAAAAAAATAGCCAGGCATTATGACAGGCACCTGAAGTCTCAGCTAACACAGAAGACTAAGGCAGGAGGATAGCTGGAACCCAAAAACCTGAGGTCATTGGGAGCTAAGCTGATGCCATGGCAGTTTAGCCTAGGCAACAAAGTAAGACTCTGTCTCAAAAATATATATTAAAAAACCCAAGTTCATTTATAACACATTAAAAATGTACAGGATGAGACTAGCAGTGGCCGAAACAAATGACAGTGGACTTAGAACTGGAGGTATCATTCCAGTGAGCTACCCACCCCCACATGGAACTGGGGATCCAAAAAGGACCCTTCTGTCCACTGACTATTCCACCCACTGAGTAATAATCTCAAAAGACCCAACACAGTCTCATTTTACACACACCAGCAATGTGAGGATAAACCACATTAGATTCCAAAAAGAATAAAAAATAAAAAATAGAAAAAAAGAAAAACCACATTAGATTCCGAAACCTTGGAATTTTCCTGGGTGACAGGAACATGATATGTTCCAATGAGGCTACCTCTACAGTGTCCTGCATAAGGGCTCATCATCAAAAGGCAAAACTGTGATCAGAACCCTGAAACTTTTAGTACCAACCAACATCCTCAAGGAAGGTGAAAAGACTGGAGGCTAAGTTAACATCAACCGTGCCCACGTGATGACGTCTCCATAAAAACCCTGCACCATGGAATTAGGAGAATTTTCAGATGCTGAACACATGGAGCACCCAGTGAAGCTTCAACCAGCCTTGCCCTATGAGTCTCTTCATCTGGGTGTTCATCTGTGTCCTCTCAAATGTCCCTTATAATAAACCACAGGCACAGAAGTTGTGTGTCATTGGGTGTGAAAGTGTGTCACTGGGAGCTGTGAACCAGCCTAATACCTTTACTAATAATCACACCTGAGCAGGACTACAAGGAACTTCCAATTTACAACTGGTTGGTCAGAAGGACAGGTGACAACCTTCTACTTGTGAGTGGAGTATCACACGGGGAGCAGGCTTGAGGACTCAGGAGTCAGCCCTCAGCCTGAGGGATCTGACTCTAACTCTAGGTAGACAGAGTCGGACATGAAGTGCAGGAAACCCTTTGATAGACACCAAAACTTGGCTGTTAGTGGGAAGAAATCCAACATATTTTCCTGACCAGAAGAGAGGCACAGTATCTTGAGAGGCAGGTGAGAACAGGAAAAACTTTTGACTTCCTCTTATATCAAACTGAACTCAACAGACAAAAAGGGCTGGAGACACCTCTGTGCTGTTTCCTGGTCCCAGACACAAAGAAAAAGCAGCCAATGTTTTCCCACATCCAAATTAGGTCATCTAAATACAGAAAAAGTGTGGAACCTAAAGAGGTCAAGGCATTGAGTCTATGGTGGCATCAGCTCTGACTTCTAATCATAGAGAACTGAGTATCAGATGGAATCAAACACAGAAGGAGACACCACAAGAAAAAGAGATCCCTTGGGCTCAGCGCCTATAGCACAGTGGTTATGACATCAGCCACGTGCACTGAGATTGGCGGGTTCGAACCTGGCCTGGGCCAGCTAAACAACAATGACAACTGCAACAAAAACAAAAAATAGCCGGGTGTTGTGGCGGGCCCCTATAGTCCCAGCTACTTGGGAGGCTGAGGCAAGAGAATCGTTTAAGCCCAAGAATTTGAGGCTGCTGTGAGCTATGATGCCACAGCACTCTACCGAGGGCAACATAATGAAACTCTGTCTCAAAAAAAAAAAAAGAAAGAAAGAAAGAGATCCCTTGGAAATGGCCCTCCCTGTGTCACACACAGAGAACCAAAGAGTTCACAGAGATGTTCTTCAATAAAATAGTGAATTTGCCTCGTTGCCTGAACTGCGGCACCACTGGAGGGCGAAGTGAAAACTATGAGATGGCTAAAGAACAGAGTGGTAGTAAGTGCAGGCAAAGATTTCTGCTTATAGCTCATAGGATTTAACCTTTTCTATAAACACAGACCCAACACCACCACCACCCCACTTACAGACTTTCTCACACACCTTTTAATAGTGAAGCTTTCACTATGCTCACCTGAGCTCTTACCTGAGTTCACACCTTTGATCCATTTCCCCACATTTGGGTTTTTTGCTGTATTCACTTCACTCTTCATAGTCCAGGGCTCTTTCCCTTCCTCCAACATGGAGAGAATAGTCACTTCAGGAAGCAAGAGTCCTGATTATAAAAACAAAGCATCAAGAAATGTTGTGCCTTTGTCAAACTCCAAGCCCTATGATTAGGTAAGACAGAGGATGTTACAAATGGATCCAGAAAAATATTTCACAAATTCATCCACACATGACCACCTTCTGAATGTCTATGAAAGTGTACTATGCAAACTTCTAGCTCTCTACAAAGAAATACTGAATCAAAAGCTTAGGAGCAGGGAACAGGGACCTGTACTCTTATTTAAAAGTATGCCATAGGCTTTGTTTGCATATATGAAGCTGTGATACCACAAAATGATGTGTCATGAAAGGGGAACAACAACTAAAGAAAGGGGACAAAGTCCAGAAAGCGTATGAAGTTTTTCACTTCTGAGTCCTTAAGGTTTCCATGTCTAGCTATGCAGGGGCTCCTATAAAGCTCAGAAGAGAAAATGCAAAGACACGCAGAGCAGAGCCCGACTGTGACAGCCACGTTATCCTTACCCAGGGAGACCAGGTTCCTGTAGTTCTCCAACATCACAGCCCTGTACAAAGCCCTCTGAGCAGGGTCCAGGCACTGCCACTCCTCCCGAGAGAATTCTATAGCCACATCTCTGAATGTCAAGCATCCCTAAAATGGAAAACATATTTCACCAATGAGAGATGGGGAGAAATCCTCTCTTCACACAAAATGAGAAAAGCATTGTAAAATGGATTCAATTCAATTGAACGTTCTGAAAATGCAGATACTTTTGAGTTCATTAAGTGTCTTACATGTCTTATGCTTTTCCATAGAAGTTATGATATTCTCTAATTTAGTATGGATCTTACTGTTGTGGACAATATAAGAAATGTAAATAAAAATTAACGTAGGCTTATTTTTCTCCATAGAGGTATGAGATATTCTGTGTGACACACCAAACAGAGTTAGAATATGAGTATTATCTTCAAAATAAGTATGTCCATAGTGGCTTTTTAAAAAGATCACAATTTGGCCAGGCACCATGACTCATGTCTGTAATTCTAGAAATCCAAGGCAGAGGCAAGTGGATTGCCTGAACTCAAGAGCTCAAGACCAGCCTGAGCAAGAGCAAGACTCTGTCTCTACTGAAAATAGAAAAACTAGACTGGCATGACTGAGTGAGACTGTCTTCCAAAAAAAAAAAAAACAGGATCTAAAAACTGTGATAATGACAGCAATACCCATGCACAAGCTTGTAAACACTTCCCACTTCCCACATGTTAGGTGTTAATCTAAATCCTTCACATGTACTATCTACTATAACAACAATAACCCATGAAAAAAAGATCTGTTCCCATCATAATGCCAGAAAAATTATGAGAAAAATGGTAAGATAGAATGTTATGTCTCAGACATTCAAAGAAATAAATTGCCTGAGATCAAAGAGCTAAAAGTGACAGTCAGCTAAAAGTCCCTATCTTGAGGCTTCTTACATGACTCACCTGCGATGATATCTGACACAGAGGACTGGCTCAATACCCCAGTGACTATTATTAGTAAACACTGTCCCCAGATGACTGTGCATTAGGATCAGACCTAATTAATCAAACAGTTAAGAAGCAGACCAACCTCAAAAGCAAATCAACAGAGAATTATGTAATTGAGAAAAGTTGAAACAAGTTCAAGGATAAAAACATGCAACTGCATAAGGGTCATTATATACACGTGTGTGCAAGTTATATGTTAGCTTTCTTACTAATATCAATCCATTACCGTGACAGTGTAGAACAATTTCAAGGGGATGGAAAATATCCAACATGAAATTGCAACTTCAAAAAAGTATAAAAAAGTATTTTTATGATAAAAATGTGCCTGTGCTGATCCGTTCACACACATCACATCTATACACTGACATATGTATACCCATATACACTTAAACATATCCACTAAAATAACAATATGAGTCTCTGTGCAAACACAGCCCTCTGCTGCCCACTGAGCCAGGGGGTTTCAGAGACAAAATCTCGTATAGGAAGGCCAAGTACAGAGTTTCTGGACCATTCCTTTAGACCCGCTCCCCTCCTAGTGAAGCCCACTCCCAGGCTGCAGCAGGGGGAACTGGGCTAGACTGAGATCCCCTCAGGGGACAAACTAGGCCTTGTTGAAAACCAAGGCAGAACACATCCCCCCCTCACCGCTCTGTGGATAACAGACTAATCTCAGCCTTTACAAATGGAGACACTATTCCTTAGTATTAAATGCTGGATACAGGCAGCGTCCATAGCTAAGTGGGTAGGGTGCCAGCCACATACATCCAAGCTGGTGGGTTCGAACCCAGCCAGGGCCAGCTGAACAACAATGACAACTGCAACAACAACAACAACAACAAAATAGCCAGATGTTGTGGCAGGCACCTGTAGTCCCAGCTACTCGGGAGGCTGAGGCAAAAGAATCCCTTAAGCCCAGGAGCTGGAGGTTGCTATGAGCTGTGACATCACAGCACTCTACCAAGGACAACATAGTAAGACTCTAGACTAAAAAAAGAATAATAATAATTAATAAATAAATAAATGCTGGATACAGAATAGGGTAGAAACGCCTCAGCCACAGAGAATATACTCTACGAACCCCACTGGATCTGTGGATACTACTGAACCTTATGTACTATGTAACTCAAAGAAATATCAACACAATTTTGAAAAGAAAAGAAAACAGATGGCTTGCTAAATAACATGAACATTTTATGACAAATACAGGATGGACATAAAGTTCATGTGCAATTTAAAATAGTTTAACATAATAAACTGCACAAGAACTTTACATCCATGCTGCATTATCTGTAAGTGTATGATCTGAAAACCATACTATAAAATATCACAATGAAACCTACATTGAAGAATTTTCTACAGCTGGGCATGTGCATCATGCTTGCAATCCCAGCACTTAGGGAGGCCAAGTTGTGAGGATTGCTTCAGGTCAAGAGTTCAACCCCATCCTGGGTACCATCACCAGACCCCCTCTTTATACACAGAAAAACAAGTGGCCAGGCACAAGGATGTACACCTCTGCACTCTCAGCTACATGGGTGGCTGGAACGGGAGGGTGACTTGAGCACAGGAATTGGAAACTGCAATGTGATCAGGCCACTACACCCCTGTCTATGAGAGGACAAAAAAAAAAAGGAATTGCTGCAGGAACAGCACTGCCTCTGTGGGATGGAAACACTGAGAATGACTGAACCCATCTACTGCTCTCAGGTATTTATGTTGATTCCATATTATAAAACAGGATAGAATTGGACGGCACCTCAGTGAGTAGGGCACCAGCCCCATATACTGAGGGTGGGTAGCGGGTTCAAACCCAGCCCCAGCCAAACTGCAACAAAAAATAGTCCAGCATTCTGGTGGGCTCCTGTAGTCCTAGCTACTCGGGAGACTGAGGCAAGAGAATCGCTTAAGCCCAGGAGTTGGAGGTTGTTGTGACCTGTGATGCCACGGCACTCTATCGAGGGCAATAAAGTGAGACTCTGTCTCTAAAAAAACAAATAAATAAATAAAATAAAAAACATGACAGAATAAAAAACTCTGTATCACTGATGTCTATCTGTCCATACTTTTCCTGATCATAAACAATTTGGCACAAGAAACAGTGATTCAGTCCTTGAGCTTGAAGTGTACTAGAAAATCAGGCAGAAAAGATGTTCCCTAAGATGTCCTTTTCAGAATATACATGTTACTCCATGACCTCCATGTGCAGCTGGTCTAATTTTCCTCTATAGAGAGCTGGCAGTGCACCAAGATATGGCCCTAGTACAGTTACTGCTGCCCAACAGCACTGACACCACAGGGCCACACCCCCTGCCTAACCTAGGGCTGGGGATGAAGCCCCTTCCCAGGACTGTGCCAAATTGAGCCTCTTCATGAGGTCATATTACTGGGTCTCAGTGAGTTACAATTAAAGTAGAGGTGAGAAGAACTGAAGGAAGGCATGGGGAAGTAGGAGCAAACATGTTACTCAGAATGGTTCAGAGTCAGAGAAGATCAGCAACTCCAATGCCAGCATCTAAGTAAGTAAAAGACACAACAATTCACCAAGATTATCACTTTACCTGAGTAAGAGCCATTCTGGACTCCTTTTCTTTCCTCTTCCTCCTGATCTGGGCTTCTTCCTCACCCAAATGAATCTTAAAAAGTCAATCCAGAAGGTCAAAAATACATTGTTCAATGGTGACAATCAACACCCCCTTTCAGTGCCACAATCCCATGGAGAGGAAAGATTTCCCGTGTAAGAAGACAGTTCTCTTCTGTCCTTAACACCAGGGGGATGCAGAGACAATACATTCCTAATGAATGATGAACTAGTGATTCTTTGACCCCTCCTTCAGACCCTGCTCCCCTCCTAGCAAATCCCCCACACATACTGCAGCAGAAGGGGGCTGGGCTGCACTGAGCTCCCCTTCAGGGCACAGCTCCAAACCCGGGCACAGCACAGTCCCTCACCCCTCTGTGATCACAGTTGAGCTCAGCCCTCAGCAGCGGAGCACACTAAGCCTTGGTGCTCAGCGCTGGACACAGACTGGACACACCTGGGCACTGGAACTCAAAACTAAGAAAGAAGAGGGAGTGATCAGATATGCAACAAGCTGCTGACAGGAAAACAAAGATAAAGACAGGAAATTAAAAATTGGATTAAGAAATGCAGAGGTCACTGTGACTGAGAAAGGATTAGTGGATGATGGGTGAACGAACTTGACTGGAAAGGGGTAAGTCAAGAACTAGAAGTAAGAATTAAATACATCTGACATGAAGACTTTAGGGTTTGTGCTCTTAAACTGAGCATAGAAGAGAGCTACATGCTATAGGCAAATGTAGTTTGCAGGGTATTTTGCTTGAATGATGTAAATGTGGAAGGAAAATAAAGGCTTTAGTGAGTGTATCTGTGTATGTATGCTTTTGTGGACAAAACAACCATAGAGTGACAAAAAAAATTCTGTGGAAGCAAAAACAGACGAAGACATGCAGGTGGGACACCACACCTTTCTGAGACTCTGAGTGAGACTGGCTAATCCTGCATAATCACAGGGTCAGCAACAGCCAGGAGTGGGGACAGAGCATTCCTAGTCACTACTCAGTAGAGGTCCCAGGTCCTCAGACAGGGCCAGTAGGAAATGTCTCCCCTCTAATGTTTGAAATAGAAAAAAACTACTCCTACTCACAGAATATTTGACCTCTACTCACTAATGTGTGTGTGTGTGATTTTTCCCACACTGACCACTTTTCTGGCATACTCCCAGCTGAGTGCCCCACAATTTAACTCAATTTTGATAACTATGAACATGGGAATAGGATCAGATCCCACAGGTTAAGGACTGAGTCCCACAGACTGGCCCTCCCTTCAGATGCAGATAAAAATCATGGTTTCCAACCCCCCTCCTAGATTTTCATTAATTTGTGAGAATGGGTCTTGCTTCTGTCTGTTCATGTATGTGCTTTATAATATTTTTATATCAAATGAGGCAATTTATGTAAAATATTCCCCTGAGTGTTCAAATAGCTCTCTCAAATAAATATGAGGAAAGGATCATGAAACACACACTTTATAGCTGTTCAGTCACAAGTTCTGGTCCCTTCCTGGGACCTAGCACTAGTATCTGATGTGGGCAGCCTTGTAGAACTGAGCCATACAACCGGGATCTGATCCCATGTTCTGGTAGACAGTGTGCAAGCTGAGTTACCTTACAAACACCCTATGGGTGTCTGATGGACAACTGCAGATTGATGAGTTACCCACATATTTCAGTGGCCAGAGATGACGTGTTCTGTGTTGAGTACTCACTGACTTACTGATCGTGAAAGAACAACTCATACACTACCCTACTCCCTAGCTGGGGTCTGCAGAACCCCAGGACCAGGGAGAGGACGGGGTTCTTCCGGAACCGGGGCTGCGGTGCTGCCCTCAGGGGCGACTCAAGACGAGGCCTGGGGGCCTCGAAGTGCGTGAACGCGCCTCGCCGGTGAGGACTGTGCAGCGGTCACTGAGCGGCTTTAGGGAGGGACACGGTGCGAAAGGCGGTGTCCTACGGCCCTGAGGCAGGAAGACCAGGGACAGGACCCGCCTCAGGGAGACTCAGCACACAGGGAAGTGACCCTGGACTCTCACTGGGACGTGTATTCCGGGCGGAAGGAACCTTGCGAGGATTAAGATCTCTACAGCCCGCGATCCCAGGCACAGAAGTGAAGGGAGCTGCGAAGCGGACTGATTAACATGGACAATGGAAAACTCACCTGACGTAAATGGGCCTTCACTCCGAGCCATCGGCTTCCGGGTCCGAGGGAATCTGCGCGCGCATGACAGGGCGGGGCCAGAGAGTGGGCGGTGTCTGGGCGCGACCTGCGCTTCCCCCGCCCTCGCTCCGCTGGAACCCAGATTTCTGCCTTTAAGGAGTAAACTTACCTATGAGGCTGGAGCAGCTCAGAAGCCTGGGAACTGGCATCTGGCTGGGTGGGTCAACGTCCGCTGGCGATTAAATGCAGGAACGTTCCTGCAATTAAAATTAAGATTAGCGATTAAATTGAACACCCCAGAAGGAGAGGCAAACTACATGTGAATTACAAGACCTTGCCTGGGCTGAATGAGCAGTTTCGAGCTGAGGTCCAAAAGAATACGGTAGAAATCCTTTCTGTTTCTATTCCCCTTTCTCTCCAGAGTGAGGGCTTCCATCCTGAGCTCAGTTTCAGAAACTCTCCCAAGGACAACACTCAATTCATGAAGGTCTCAGGCAAGTGATAAGGTGGTCACCAAGAGTTGCTTTTAAAAAAGCAGTATCTTTTGGCTTGGCACCTGTGGCTCAACAGGCTAAGGTGCCAGCCACGTACACCTGAGCTGGCGGTTCGAATCCAGCCCGGGCTCACCGAACAACAATGATAGCTGCAACCAAAAAATGGCCGGGCATCGTGGCAAGCGCCTGTAGTCCCAGCTACTTGGGAGGCAGAGGCAGGAGACTCGCTTGAGCCCAGGAATTGGAGGTTGCTGTGAGCTGTGAAGCCACAGCACTCTATCT
>CAUYON010087506.1:0-30970 GCA_963573935.1 Arctocebus calabarensis
GGGTGGGGTCTTGGTGTCTTGGTGTGTGCCACACCTTTTGGGGGCAAAACACGATTGTAAGAGGGACTTTTCCCAACAAATGCAACCAGTGTAACATGGTTTCTTGTACCCTCAATGAATCCCCAACAATTAAAAAAAAAATAATAATAAATTAATTAATTAATTACTTAATTTTTGGGGCGATTCCACTCTCTCAAATTCTAAAAATATCCGTACTGCTTCCTCATCTGGGGCCCCAGGGATTTCAAATATCACACATTTTCCGACTTTGCCATATTTTTAACATTCTTCCTTGGCTTCAACTTCCAGGTCTTCATCTGCCTCTCCTGCACCAACCATGTTCCTTAACAGGACCACTTTAGTAGGACACTTGAGTATTTCAGTTAACGGATTTGAACCCGACTTCTTGGTTGCATCTGGGGAGTCACCTTTCTCCCTGGCGTCACCCACAATGATCTTGCCAGCACGCTTGCTGGTCCTCTGCACCGACAGGGCAGTGCTCAGGCCCTGCTCGTGCTTCCCCAGGCCCTGGCCCTCCCGGAAGCCGTACTTCTGCATGATCGTATGTGCCACTGTACCCCCCATGTTAGCAAGGAAGGAGTTGCTGGGCCCAGTGGGGGACCTCGGTCTGTCCTGCTCCTCGTACACTGCAGGTGGGATAGCAGCCTTGGAAGACTGTGAGTGAGGTCTCGAGTCCTCTTCGTAAGGAAAACCTCGAGATAATTCTTTGTCTTTCTCTAGCAGGGAAATCAGTGGCGCTATGGCAGCTCCGCCCAAACTTCTTTTCCTCCTCTCTCGCTCCAATCTTCATCTTCATCAGAATCTGGACCTGGTCGTCTTGAAAACCCACTGGTTTCGTGCCCGTCTTTACGCCGCTTTCCCTTCCCTTCTATTTCCTTCTGCCCCTCCAGCTCCCGCTGTCCCTGCCGCTCCTCTGTGGCGCTCCGCTACTTTCTCGTGGTCATTAGGGAAGACAGGGTCATACTCGTCAGCTACAGGAATCAGAACCTCCCCGGCAGAAAGCCCGCTGGGAACCGGATCCTTCAGTCCAGGGCGACGTGTGGTCGGGTGTCCACCCATCTGCCTGTCATCTGAGGAGCCTCCTCGCTTTAGCTCAATGACCGGGGCCAGAACCGTACCTTGCTTTGTCCTTTGGCTCTTGGCCTGGGTGAGAGCTGCCTTCTTCACCTGAAGCTGAGACTGCAGCAGTTGGAAGTTTTTGGACCAGTCTTCCGTTTTTGAGTCACTGGTCTCCACTCCCAGGTTGTCATACAGGGACATCTTCTTTTCAGTTTAATGCCGGCCTGCCCAGTTGACTCTGCCCCATGGGCCGCGACGGCGGGCGGCGATCCGCGGATACCCGCCGACGGCCCACGGCAGCGCCCACCCTCCCTTAGTTATAATTCTTGATGGACCCATATTTATTTTTTGCAATTGATCCGAGTCTCTTTCCCTTTTTCCCTCTCTCCTTTTCCTCTTCCCTAGTTACTTTGCTCTGCTTAGTAATCAGACATGCGTCTTAGTCCCAAGTTTATATTTGTAGGGAGATAAGATGTTTAAAATAAGGAAGAAGGCAAAAAAAAATCCACAAAGGAAGCAGATAATGAGCCACAGGAATTCAGGGGAGGGAGATGTAATTTCCAGCCGGGTGGAGAGGGAATTATGGATTGCCATATTTTTTAGCTTAATATTTATTATGAATGCCTAAGTCTTGTGGCAATGGAATGGGAAAAAAGCCCTTTCCAGACTGTCATCTTGGCAGAAATAAATAAGTGAGGTCTGTAATTGTGGGGAATGAACAGCAAACAATGATGAGATTGTGCTGACTGGCGGCAAGGTTACACAAGCATAGTAAGAAGAAGTTTAAATGTATGGTGGGGCTCTAATCTGGAGGGCCTTGAGGCCTTCATTGGTATAGCTAAAGATATGGTTAGAAATGACCTGGTTGAGGCTCAGCACCTGTGGCTCAACAGGCTAAGGCGCCAGCCACGTACACCTGAGCTGGTGTGTTCGAATTCAGCCCGGGCCGGCCAAACAACAATGACGGCTGCAACCAAAAAATGGCCGGGCGTTGTGGCGGGAGCCTGTAGTGCCAGCTACTTGGGGGGCGGAGGCAGGAGACTCGCTTGAGCCCAGGAATTGGAGGTTGCTGTGAGCTGTGATGCCACAACACTCTATCCAGGGTGACAGCTTGAGGCTCTGTCTCAAAAAAAAAAAAGAAAAGAAAAGAAATGACCTGGTTGAAAAGACCAGGCAAACTGGGAGGGGCTAAATCTGCCCTACAGAATGAGGCAAGAACCTCAAGGAAGTCTAGGCTGTCAGACAAGGTACTGGAAGAGATTTGCAGATCAATATGGCAATAGGTGACAAGCAGTCACCCAGGCAAGTAGAGTTGGTATTGAGAGGTAGGTGACAAGTCTCAAGGAGGGGAGGTGCTGGTACTGAGAAATGTAGGAACAGGTGACACTTAGAAGTGTAATCAGGAGGAAGGGACTAGGAAAGTCTGTCAGCAGTTAGCAGGCTCCAGCCGCTGCGCTCAGGTTTATGGGCCGACTTCCAAGCTCTGAAAGAGCAGAATGGACAGCAAGAAGCTGGGCCCAGCCCCAGAGGGACCAGGCAGATTTCCAAGCCAGGAGTCAGACCTGGAACCTGGGGGTCGGACTAGGAGTGAGACTGGTTTGATGCCCCATTCTGGAGTGCTGAGCCAAAGGCTTCTCATTCCTTCTGTTTAAGGTTATGCCTCATCTCAGACACTGGGTTTACAGGTGGAAGCAAAGAGGTCCAGCTGTGGAGGGGAGCACGCAGATGCGGGAGAAGCCGGGTGACTGCTGGCTGAAGAATTTGGACCCTATTTACACTGGTGGGCAAAAGGGGAACAAAGGAAGCATTGAAACAAGGAGTAACTAAATTGGGGCTGTATTTCAGGAAAATGAGTTTGATCTTGGTGTGAAAACAGAGAGAGGGAGTCCTTGCCTGTGATAATTTTCTGCCATTCCCCCTGCTAAACACTTCTTCAATATGGTCACTCCTCTCCATACCTCCTTGACTACGTGGGATAGAAAAACTATATATATATATTTTTTTTTTTTTGAGACAGTGCCTCAAGCTGACACCCTGGATAGAGTGCTGTGGCATCATAGCTCATGGCAACCTCCAATTCCTGGGCTCAAGTGAGTCTCCTGCCTCCGCCTCCCAAGTAGCTGGGACTACAGGCACCCGCCACAATGCCCGGCCATTTTTTTTTTTGGTTGCAGCCGTCGTTGTTTGGCAGGCCCGGGCTGGATTCGAACCCGCCAGCTTAGGTGTACGTGGCTGGCGCCTTAGCCTGTTGAACCACAGGCGCCGAGCCGAAAAACTATATTATTAAAGTTAACAAAAATTAACTAACTGGTAAAATATTCATTTGAACTGTTTCTACTCGTTTAATGTAGCTTCTAGAAAAGTTAAAATTAGATAAGTGGCTCACATCATATTTCGAAGGGGCAGCCTGCTCTAATCTTTTCTCCATAGGCAGTCAAGCCTTTTTAAATTTCAAGGCTTCTCCTGTAGCTAGCTGCACTGCCTGAAATCTCCTGATGGTCTCCTCTGCCTCAGGATAAAGTTCAAATTCATTACTACGACTCCCAGGCTCTTCGCAATCTTAGCTCATTTCTCAACAACTTCTTCCCATGGCAGCCACCCTTCTGGCGTATCAAACTCCTTTCAGTTCTGGCCACGAAATTACTTTGTACTTTCTGGCACTCACGCTGATGCTCATGCCCACGCCATTTCTTTTACCCAAACTGAACATTTCTCCCTTTTTTTACTTGCTAGCGTTTGTTTCCCATGAAACAAACATTTCTTGCTAGCGTTTGTTTCCCTTAGATACTGCTGACTCCTTCCTTAACTCTGGACTTGGAGGCTTGACCTTGACACGAGGGGCCGCATGCTCTGCCTGCTCCATTGCGGCATTTCTCTCAAAAGGTTCTAGTTACTCATCTCTCTCATTCTCTATCTGGACCGTAAGTTCTTTGAGAGCAGGAGCTCTACATTGATCCCCACAGCATGCCTAGAACTCAGCACAGCACCTGGGGCATGACAGCTGCCTGCGCGATTGTGTGAATGAATGAATGAATGGGGCAGCCGTTCCAGGCGGTATGAACTTGACCAGGGTAGTGGCACTGAGAACGAAAGGGATACAGCACTCGTGAAAGGGCCACTAGAGACATAATTGCCACGTGCTGGCAACTGTGTGAATGCACCTGTCATTATAGATGTGTAGCCTTTATTCAACATGCTGCGGACCAGAAGGGTTTCAGATGCAGACTGCTTTGGATTTCGGAATATTTGCATGATATTGGTTAAGCACCCCTAATCCAAAAAATCTGACATCTAAAATGAACATTTCCTTTTTTTTTTTTTTTTTTTAGAGATAAAGTTGCACTTTGTCACCCTCGGTAGAATGCCGTGGCGTTACAACTCACAGCAATCTCCAGCTCTTGGGCTTAGGAGATTCTCTTGCCTCAGCCTCCCGAGTAGCTGGGACTACAGGCACTCACCACAATGCCCAGCTATTACTTTGTTGCAGTTTGGCTGGGGCCAGGTTCGAACCACCACCCTCGATATATGGAAACGGCGCCCTACCCACTGAGCCATAGGCGCCGCCCTGAACATTTCCTTTGAGCATTGCTTTGGCGCTCAAAAAAGTTTCAGATTTCAGAGCAATTTGGATTTTGGATTTTCAGATTAGGAATGTTCAACCTATACTAATGGATATGAAGAAATAAACTAATCTGTAAGATGCTGTAAAATAACATAAAAAATAGGAAAGATGCAAACAAATGTTCTAAGAAAGAAGCCATTCTTTTGAAAGCACTGTGATATTTGATATTAAAAGACTTAGGTTTAAGACCTTGGTCCAGCATTTATATCGTCTGTAGTCTTTCATTTTCTTAGCTCATAAGACCAAGACAGTAATACTTCTACTCTGGGGGGTGGCATTGTGAGGATTAAGGTAGTATACGAAGAGGCACTTTTGTAAACTGCCAAGTGACAGAAAATATCAGTGATCACAGTACAAAACTCTTTATACTGTTAAGTAGGTGATAATCATGCTGGAGTGACTAGACTTTCTGTAATCCTGACCTACTCGAACAATGTAAATCTCAAACATAGAACCCTAGCACAGAGGGGCATGGACAGTTGACACTGGGTGAAGTGACATGTCCATCAGTATGACACATGGAATGCTCTGGTGAGAGAGTGAGCAGGAGGTGCAGCGGCGTGCGTGCAGCCGGGTGGGCCCCTCACTGCCTGGTTTGTGATGACCTCGCACTTGACCTCTAACTGGCTCACGTTTTGTTCCTTCTGTTTGGATTGCTTTCTTCTTTACTCCAGTCCTCCTCCCTTGAACCCCTTCCCTGCCACCTTGAAATTCTCTTTACATACTTCAAGTTTCCCTCTGGATGCCTTAATAGGGCATGATTTCTCCTTTCTCTGGGGGCTTACAACATTTAGTACGTTTAAAGTTCTTTCTTTCTTCTCCTTCAAAAGAGATCCCAATATCTGGTCTTCTTTCTCATTCCCTGGTCAGGGCTCTCCCTAACACCGAAGTATTTCCAAGGTGAGAAGTGGAAGAGGCCCTTCCATCCAGCCTGTATTCCTGCCTGCGGAGATGGTCCAGCCCCTGGCCGTGGGTGTGGTAGGATAGCTGTCCTACACGGAACAAACAGCATTCTAAGTTGGAATTTAGGCCATGATGGTTCCATACAGGCTGCAATAGTTAAGATGTTTTCCGTTCCATCCTCTGTTGAAATTTGGTCCCCAGTGTGGTGGACAGGGCCTGATGGGAAGTGTTTGGGTCATAAGGGCAGCTTCCTCCTGAATGGCCTGGTGCACTCCTCCAGGCAGCGTGAGTTCTGCTCTGTTGGTCCCTGGGAGAACAGCTATTCCTGAGAGCCTGACGCCGCCTCACTCTCTTCCTTGCTTCCTCTCTCACCCCGCGATCTCTGTACTCCCTCCCTTTCACCTCCCCCATGGGTAGAAGCAGCCTAAAGCCTTCACCACGGGAAGATTCTGGTGCCAACCTTCGTGTGCAGCCTGCGGAACAGTGTGCGAAATCTTTTTTATTTATAAATCATCCAGTCTCAGGTATTCTTTTACAATAACACAAAACGGTAAACGGAAGCCCACAACCACCCCCGTCCCTCCTGCCTGCTTACCTTGTTCATTCCTTTGTTTGCCTCCTGTGTCAGGCGGGCTTCTCTGGAGAAACGGAAACAACAGGCGTGCATAAGTGTACGTATAAAGTGAAGATTGGCTCACATGGCCGTGGAGGCCGACAAGTCATGCAGTCTGCTGCCCGCAAGCTGGAACCCCAGGGAAGCCGGTGGTGTGGTTCAGTCTGAGTCCAGAGGGCCGAGAAGCAGGGGAGCCAGTGGTGTAAATCCCAGGCGGAGCACAGGAGAGGATGAGATGAGATGTCACAGCTCCCGCAGTGAGGCAGGAGGAAGGGGGCGAACGTGTTCCCTTTCTGCCTTTCTGTTCAGGCCCTCAGCAATTGGATGAGGCCGCCCCCCAACAATTGAGGAGGCCCATCTACTGCGTCAGTACTGAGTTCACGGATTCAAATGCTGATTTCTCCCAAGCGCTGAAAACCCTGGTAGACACACCCAGAAACAATGCTTCATCTAGGTACCTGTTGATGCCTAAAATTAACCATCGCCCCCACCCCCCGACTTTAGATCCAAGGCTAGTATGTAAAATTCAGTACTCTACATATAGTATGTTCTCTTTTGAGGTCAGTAAAATAGTTATTATTACCTGACCCTTGACAGAGTATAATCTGAGTGATTATGGGATTACATAAAGTGAAACAAAAACATGCCTCATGCTGCCAAGGGACAAACATCCAGTTAGTATGTTATACTATTAAGACAAACCAGTGCTCAGGAGGAGACAGTATAGCCCTATTCTTTTAAAGAAAAAATGTGCAATCTCGGCCTATTTAGCATGTTTGTGAAGAGGGGGCTGTGTCCAGGATTTTTTTTTTTTTTTTTGAGACAGAGCCTCAAGCTGTCACCCTGGGTAGAGTGCTATGGCATCACAGCTCACAGCAACCTCAAACTCTTGGGCTTAAGTGATTCTCTTGCCTCAGCCTCCCAAGTAGCTGGGACTAGAGCTACCACACTAATAGCCACCACAACGCCTGGCTATTTTTTTTGTTGTTGCAGTTGTCATTGTTGTTTTAACTGACCCAGGTCGGGTTTGAACCTGCCTGCCTACCCACTGAGCTACGGGCACCGCCCCAGGATTTTTTTTTGATTTGCGATCCTTCTAACTCCTAGTCCTTTCCCCTGGCCCATCTTTGCCTAGTCTGCTCTCTCCTCCTCCCAACTCTACTACTTCCGATGAATTCCACTCACCTTCAGAACTCACCCAGGAGAGCGCAATTTCTCTGGGAAGCCTGTCCCGAGTCTCACAGGCTTGGCTTGTGCACTTCCATATGACTTTTCTGCCAGTGTTTCTCAAACTGTAAAGTAAGAACTTAGTCCGTTTCTCCCTCTAACCCAGTGATTTTCAACTGGTGTCTCGTTTGAGGATGTTGAGCGTATCATGTTTGATTTACTCTTTTTGATCAACATAATGTAAGTGTGCCACAAAGTTTAACTATAGGTTCAAATGTGCTGTGAGGTTGAAAAACACGAGTCTAGCCGGGTGCAGTGGCTCACGCCTGTAACCCTAGCACTGTGGGAGGCTGAGGCGGGAGGATTGCTTGAGCTCAGGACTTTGAGGCTTGTCTGAGCGAGAGTGAGACCCTGACTCATAAAAAAAAATGGAAAACCCCAGCTGGGCACCATGGTGAGCTCCTGTAAGCGGCTTCGGAGGCTGAGGCAGCAGGATGCCCATAGCCCGTGTCTTTGGTTGCATTGTGCTACAAAACATTTTTACTCGCCTCATTGGTTACAACCCCGTATTTAAAAACAAAAAAAAAAAAAAAAAAAAAAAGAAAGAAAGAAAGAAAAGAAAAAGAAAGGCAACTGTGCACATATGCTCATCCCAATCCCCAAATCTCCTTAAAAACAACAACAGAAAGCAAAACAGAGTCTACTCTATTAGCACCATGAGGCAGGCACCAGGCCTGTCTTGCTAATGTTAGTTCTACAATGCCTAGCACAGTGCCTGGTATATAGAGAATAGAGAATATTCATTATATAATAATAAATAGGTAAATGCCAGAACAATTTCTGTAAGTCTTAGAATCTTATGATCTAACCTTTGGCTAACAGATTCTTTTACTTCTACTGACTTCTGTTCTATTTAACAGTCATATTAATTGGGATATAGATTTGTTTGTTTGTCACGGAGACCCAACTTTACACTACTTTAAACGAGAAGTAATTCTGTTTCTCTCACCCTAAACAGTCTGGGAGTAGGCGGCCATTCATCGCCATGGCAGCTGTGCTCTGTGGGATAATAGTCAAAACCAGGCCTTTTCCATCCCCCCACTCCACAGTCCTAGGATGAAGCCCTTGTTCCCAAGGTCCTCTGCCATGACAAAATTCCTAGGAGGTCCACTTTTGTCCTGGAATCCATGGAACAGATACCCAAAGTCAATTTAATTTCTCTTAGGTATTTGATTCTGGGGTATTCTGGGTACTGTAGGGCAGCTTGAATCTGGCATGGATTTATAGAACTAATTAAACTGAGAATTTCTCACTGCCTGTCCAATCCAGACCTTACCCCCAAGGTAAGGGAAGGGAAGACCAAAAACTTAGCCAGGTCAGGTCTGTATGCCAAGAATACCAGCTGCTTCTCATGCTAAGGTCATGCAGCCTTGGACCAGGGTGGTAGGGTTTCCTGAAGCACAGCATGTGCTAACTTAACAGAAGGCCATCCTAGCAAGCTATAAGAGAGACATTTATTTTTGAACAACAATATGTTACCTATTTGTCTATAAGAAAAAGTATATTAGGCTCGGTGCCCACAGCTCATTGGGTAGGGGCACCAGCCACATACCTCGAGACAGGTGGATTCAAGCCCGGCCCAGGCCAGCTGAACACCAATGACAACTGCAACAAAAAAAGTCAGGTGTTGTGATGGGCACCTGTAGTCCCAGCTACTTGAGAGACTGAGGCAAGAGAATCACTTAAGCCCAACAGTTTGAGGTTGCTGTGAGCTGTGATGCCACAGCACTCTACTGAGGTTGACATAGTGAGACTGTCTCAAAAAAAAAAAGAAAAGAAAAGAAAAAGAAAAAACGTATTACTTGTTTGGTTATAAGTTTGCCACAAAATTTACCATGGCATTGATAGTTCTTTACAATGCCTTTCTGGTAGGATTTTGTGTTATTCTGCAGAGAAATCAACAGGTTTTATAATGAAGGTTTGAAATGAAGGCCAACTGGCTCTCTCGGCTCTCCCCCCCAGCAATGTGTCCACACACAGTGCAGATACAAACACACACAGACACACACATCTGTTATCCCCCCTGGAGGAAAGGAGAGAGGGGAGAGGAAAAGAGGAGAAACCAGGGTTGTGGCAAGTGCTGGATGCCGCTTTCCAGGGTAGCAGCTATTCAGTCATCCAGAAGAAGCTGAGTAACTCAAGGTAACAACTCTTCCTCTTCCCCTACCCCAAACAAAACATTTCCACTCTGTAGCCCTCACTTTGTGTCTTAGACAAAACAGAATTAGTATGGGTCACCATGAGTCAATTCTGCCAATTTAACAGGAAAATAACAAGAACCAAAGATCTCTCTAAACTTTTTCCTGGCAAGGGTAATAGATGAGACACTTTCTGATTTTTAAAAAGACATAATCTAGTTGATATACAACCCACAAGTGACTCTCTAAGGTGGCAAAATTTACTTCTCCTTGTGTTTTTGTGTGTCCCTGTGTGGGTAGTTACTGCGTTTGTAGAATTTTGGTTAATTTAAATTATATTTCCCTTATATATGTTTTTCTTCTCTTTCCACCTTTTCAAAAATTCTCCTTTAAGGCAGAAACTTTCCATTCTTGGTTTCATCCAAAAGACAAATATTTCTGGGAAAACACAGCGTTTAAGCTATTCAGCAATTCTAGTGTTATGTAACTGACCACACTAAGACTTTCAATTAAGTCTGGTTACATTTTGTTGAAGAGTATCACAGAAGAGAATAACTGGTGATAACTTTTCAAAACTTTTGAATGTTTTTAAACAGAGAAGGCCCTTTTAAAATGTACACAGCACCTTGTGAGAATAGCTGAAAGTAAATGTCTTGTCTGAAGTAGTCTCACGTCTACTCACCGGGTTCCAAGATTGATGTTTGTGTGTTTGACTTTAGGACATTAGTTTTCATTACTCAAGCCCTCCTTGATCTTTCTCCCTCTTGTCTTCTCTCTAGTTATGTTTGTTTTGTCTTCTTCAGTGGTAGGTGCATCTGGAGATTCCATTTAGATCGTGCTTCTCTCCCACTAATGGAAGAATCATGGTTTCAAACAACTTCTCATACACGTACTAACTTACAACTCACCTTCTTCATTTGTACTCTTTATTTCTCCTTTCCATTACTATTCAGCATCTCTTGTTTTCTTACCCTCCAGAACAGAGTTGATAATATTTTTTTCTCAAAGCATAAGCTCTTTGCATCTTCTCTTTGTTTAATTATTATTATTACTTTTTTGCTGTTTTTGGCTGGGGCTGGGTTTGAACCCGCCACCTCTGGCATACGGGGCCGGCGCCCTACTCCTTTGAGCCACAGGCGCCTCCCTATTTAATTATTGTGAGACAAGGTCTCACTCCGTTGCCCAGGCTAGAGTGCAGGGGTATCACCATGGCTCATTACAACCTCAAACTCTTGGGTTTGAGCCATCCTCTTGCCTCAGCCTGCCAAGTAGCTGGGACTACAGGCACCCACCACCATACCTGGCTAAAGTTTTCTATTTTTTGAGACAGAGTCTTACTCTTGCTCAGGCTGGTCTTGAACTCTTGATCTCAAACCCACCTCAGCCGCCCATAGTGCTAGGATTATAAGCATGAGCCCATGTGCCCAGCCTTCTCTTTCTTTTCTTTTTTTTTTTTTTTTGAGACAGAGCCTCAAGCTGTCCCCCTGGATAGAGTGCTGTGGCATCACGGCTCACAGCAACCTCCAATTCCTGGGCTCAAGCGAGTCTCTTGCTTCCGCCTCCTAAGTAGCTGGGATTACAGGCACTTGCCACAATGCCCAGCCATTTTTTGGTTGCAGTCATCATTGTTGTTTGACAGGCCTGGGCTGGATTCGAACCTGCCAGCACAGGTGTATGTGGCTGATGCCTTAGCCCGCTGAGCCACAGGCACCAAGCCACCTTCTCTCTATTTTCATGTCCCCACCGCAATCCCATGTTCTAATTTTAACAGATCGCATTTTTTTTGTTTTGTTTTTTGCTTTCTTCTTTCATCTACTTGTGTCATGCTGCATACTATCAAGTTGCAACATTTATTTTTTCCAAATATCGCTCAGATTAATTTCTTTGCCTTTTTTTTTTTTTGAGACAGAGTCTCACATTGTCATCCTCAGTAGAGTGCTATGGCATCATAGCTCACAGCAACCTCAAACTCCTGGACTCAAGCAGTCCTCCTGCATTAGCCTCCTGAAAAGCTGGGACTATAGGCGCCCACCACAACACCTGGTTAGTTCTAGAGACAGGGTCTTGCTCTTGCTCAGGCTGGTCTCAAATTCCTGAGCTCAGACAATCTGCCCACCTCGGCCTCCCAGGTGGTTACAAGCATGAGCCACTGTACCTACCTCATTTCTTTATTTCAAAGCCTTTATATTATCTTACTCAGCCTAGGTGTTAATTATTTGGCATATGTTACTGCGATAGCCTCCTCTCTGTGCTTGCCCCAGTCTAAGTTAACCTACAGACAAGTGTTAGAGTCACCTTGTTAACAAACAAGGATGCCCATTTTCACTGCTCTTATTCATCATAGTATTGGAAGTCCTAACCAGAGCAATCAGGCAAGCAAAAGAAATAAAAGGCATCCAAATAGGAAGAGGAAGGCAAATTGTCTCTCTTGGCAAACAACATGATTTTGAAAAATCATGAATACTCCACCAAAAAACTCTTAGAACTGATAAATGAATTAATTAATGTTGGAGGATACAAAATCAACATATAAAAATCAGTAGCATTTCTATATAACAATAATGGGGTAAGTAAAATAGAAATCTAGAAAGCAACCCCATTTATAAAAGCTATCAAATAACATAAAATACCTAGGAATACATTTAACTTTATTGCAGAAAGACCTCTGCAATAAAAAGTATAAAATATTGATGGGCTTAGTGCCCATAGCACAGTGGTTACGGCACTGGCCACATGCACCGATGAGGCTGGCGGGTTTGAACCCAGCCTGAGTGAGCTAAACAACAATGACAATCGCAACAAAAAATAGCCAGGCATTGTGGCAGGCACCTGTAGTTCCAGCTACTTGGGAGGCTGAAGCAAGAGAATCACTTAAGCTCAAGAGTTTGAGGTAGCTGTGAGCTGTGATGCCACAGCACTCTACTGAGGGCAACACAGTGGAGACTGTGTCTCAAAATAAAATAAAATAAAATAAAATAAAATAAACATTGATGGAAGAAATTAAAGAGGGCACAAAGAAATGGAAAGACATCACATGTTCATGGCTTGGAAGAATTGATATTATTAAAATGCCCATGCTCAAGCAAACTATAGACCTAATCTCTATTTAAAAAACCAATGATATTCACAGGAACAGAAAAAACTATCCTAAAATTTGCCTGGAACCACAGAAGAGCCCCACTAACCAAAACAATTCTGACCAAAAAGAACTAATCTGGAGGTATCACACTACCTGACTTCAAAATACACTACAGAGCTACAATAATCAACAAAGCATGATATTGGCATAAAGATGGACACATAGAACAATGGAACATAATAGGAACACAGAAGTAAATATATGTACTTACAGCTGATTTTTGACAAAGGACCAAGAATATATTTTGGGGCGAGGATACCATTTTCAATAAATGGTCCTAAGAAACCTGGATATCCATATGCAGAGGAATGTAATTATGCCCCTATCCTTCAATTCAAAATGAGTTAAAGACTTAAATGTAAGACCCAAAACTATAATACTACTATAAGAAAACAGAGGAGAAATACTTTAGGATATTGGTTTAGACAAAGAATTTGTGGCTAAGTCAATAAAAACAAAAATAGAAAACTGAGACTATATTAAACTAAAAAGCTGTGTCCAGCAATCAACCAAGTGAAGAGATGACTTCAGGATGAGAGAAACTATGTGCAAACTACTCATCCAACAAAGTACTAGTGTCCAGAAGAAATTAAAACTCAACAGAATCAAAACAAATATTCCCACTGAAAAGTGGGCAAAGGATCTAAATAGCCATTTCTCGAAATAAGACAGACAAATGGCCAAGAGGTTATGAGGAAATGCTCAACATTACTAATCACCAAGGAAATACAAATGAAAACTATAATGAGATTACATCTCACCCCAGTTGGAACATACAAAAAACATAGCAAATGCTGATGAAGATGCAGAGAAAGAGGAACTCATACACTGTTGGTGAAAATGTAAATTAGTATAGGGCAGTGCCTGTGGCTCAGTGAGTAGGGCGCTGGCTCCATATACCAAGGGTGGCAAGTTCGAACCTGGCCCCAGCCAAACTGCAACAAAAAATAGCCGGGCGTTGTGGCAGGTGCCTGTAGTCTTAGCTACTCAGGAGGCTGAGGCAAGAGAATTGCCTAAACCCAAGAGGTAAAGATTGCTGTGAGCTGTGACGCCATAGCACTCTACCCAGGGCAACAAAGTGAGACTCTGTCTTAAAAAAAAATGTGAATTAGTACAGTCAGTATGGAAAATATTATGAAGGTTTCTCAGAAAAGTAAAAATAGAACTACCACACAATCCAGTAATATCACTACTGGGTATTTATCCAAAGGAAATAAAGCCAGTATGTCAAAAGGATGCCTGTACCAACATGTTTATCGCAGCACTGGTCTCAGTAGCCAAGATATGGAACCAATCTAAGTGTCCATCAATGGATTGATGGATAAAGATAAGGTGGTATATAGACACAATTGAATACTATTCAGCTATAAAAAACAATGAAATTTTGTCATTTAGAGCAATATGGATGGAACTGCAGCTCATTATGTTAAGTGCAATAAGCCAGACACATAAAGACAAATGTCACATGTTCTAACTCATATGCAAGAGCTGAAAAAGTTGATCTCATGAAGGTAGGAAGTAGAATGATGGTCAGCAGAGGCTGGGAACGGTTATGGAGGGGATGAAGAGAGTCTGGGTAATGGGTACAAACACACAGGAGGAGTAAGTTCTACTGCTCAACAGCACAGTACAGTGACTATAGTTAACAATAACTTACTACATATTTCAAAATAGTTAGAAGAAAAATTATATATGGGTGGCTCCTGTACTTAGGAGGCTGAGGCAAGAGAATCGCCTAAGTCCAAGAGTTGGAGGTTGCTGTGAGCTGTGACGCCATGGCACTCTACCGAGGGTGACAGAATGAGACTGTCTCTAAAAAAAAAAAAAGAAGAAGAAGAAGAAATGATTTGATATGTTCCCAACACAAATGATGAATTTTTTAAATGGTGGATATCCTAATCACCCCAATTTGATGATCGTGCATTGTATACATGTATCAAAATATCTCATGTACCTCATATATAAGTACAATTACTATATATCAATAAACTGTTTTATTCACAATGTTTTATCATTCCAGTTATCATTTAGGAAAAACTAAAACATCTCCATCACTGGATGCTTGACCCACACCTCATTTATTTAGTCTACTTCTCCAGCCAAATATTATATCTTTCCATCTCCTATGAATGTGCCATCTGGAAGGTTCGTCATTCTTCCTCCCAAAACATTTTCCTTTTTCTCTTCCAAGGTAGTGGGTAACAAAGCTTAATAAAAGCTGTAATTATCTGGAAGTCCTTTGAGAGTGTGCAGTGCCTGACTAATTTTCTTTCATTTGTTTATTTATTTATTTTATTATTTAATTTTTTTTTTTGACATAGAGTCTCACTGTATCTCCCTTGGTAGAGGCCCGTGGCGTCACAGCTCACAGCAACGTCAAACTCTTGGGCTCAAGTGATTCTCTTGCCTCAGCCTCCCAAGTAGCTGGGACTACAGGCACCTGCCACAATACCCGGCTATTTTTTTTTTTTTTTTTTGAGACCGAGCCTCAAGCTGCCACCCTGGGTAGAGTGCCATGGCATCACAGCTCACAGCAACCTCAAATTTCTGAGCTCAAGCGAGTCTCTTGCCTCCGCCTCTCAAGTTGCTAGGACTACAGGCGCCTGACACAACGCCCAGCCATTTTTTGGTTGCAGCCGTCATTGTTGTTTGGTGGGCCTGGGCTGGATTTGAACCTGCCAGTTCAGGTGAAAGTGGATGGTGCCTTAGCCCATTGAGCCACAGGCGCCGAGCATGCCCGGCTATTTTTTTGTTGCAGTTGTCATTGTTATTTTGGCAGGCCCCAGCCAGGTTCCAACCTGCCAGCCTCGGTATGTGGCTGGCGCAGTACCCACTGAGCTACAGGCCACCTAATAATTTTCTCAGTGTCTCTCAGGGCCACATTGCTCCGTCTGCCCTGCTTTCTTAATCTGTACTTGCCGGTGGGTGGTTTTGTAAGATCATTTTCCAATCATTTCCTATATGTCTTTTCTTGGATTTTAGAGCATAAGCAGCTTCAAGGTAGAGACAATATCTAAGATTTATTTATATTATTCAACTGTAATTATTAAGCACCTAATTGAATTTGTAGGGTGACAACCACCTATCCACCTATCCAATCAAGTTATTTAACATCAATTATGTACTAGGCAGCATGTGAGGTGCTAGAATACAATGGTGAGAAAACAGGTGGCATTGCCCTTGCCCTCAATGGAGTTTATAGTCTAATGGGAGAAATAGACATGTATAAATAATTATGTAATTTAAGTATAAAATTAAAGAGACTTACCAAGAGAGGATGTTCTCTCGTATTGCCACGTGCCATGAGAGGACATAATACAGGTATTAAACCCGGGTGAGAGAGGAGAGCCACAAGTGCCGAGCTCTGCAAGAGGAGGGGGCTGGATATGTTCAAGACACTGGAAGAAGACTGGGTGGCTGGAGCCCAGAGAGCATAGGTAGAAGAGATGATTGGACATGTTCCCAACACAAATGTTAAATTTTGAAACGACACCTATCCTAATTACACTTATTTGATCATTATGCATTGTTTAAATGTATCAAAATATCACATAAGTATGTATAATTATTATGTATCGATAACAATCATTGTATTCACACTGCTTTATTATTTCAATTAAGAAAAAGAAAAGGCACTTGTGGTGCAAGGAGTAGAGTGCCAGCCCCATATACCAGAGATGGTGGGTTCAAACCTGGCCCTGGCCAAAAACTGCAAAAAAAAAAAAAAAAGAATATTTGGGCAGTGCCTGTGGCTCAGTGAGTAGGGTGCCGGCCCCATATGCCAGAGGTGGTGGTTCAAACCCAGCCCCAGCCAAAATCTGCAAAAAAAAAAAAAAAGAAAAGAAAAGGTTTAAGAAAAACTAAAACATCTCCATCAACTGTCTGCTTGAAGAAAGCTAGTGAGGTGGGCAGGGGCCAACCTGGGTGAAGCCCTGTGGGATGTGGAAAGGGTTTAGGGTTTTCTCCTGAGCAATGAGGAGGCACCGGAAAGATACAACAATAGGAGGGGATGGTCTTGTGATTTGAAAAGATCACTCTGGCCACTGTGTGGAGAATGGATGGAAGTGGGCAAAAAAGGGAGCCCAGTATTATTCTGTGCTATGTAGTTGCTCAGTGAATGTGGCTTGTTGACTGAACAGTTTGCAGAGGTTACGGTTCTTGCAGTGATCTCTGAATCATGAAGTTTCAGCACCAAGCTGAAAAATCTTGACTTACTTAAAACATGATATTTAGCATGGTTAATCTCCTATGCTTTTGCACTCATTGACCTAACATATAGTGGTAATAATAACAGGCAACATTAAGTATTAAACATTTGCTGGATACTGTGCTAAAGGCATCATGTGGATTATGTCCATTGATACCTACTATGAGCCAATAAAGAAGGTTTTTGGATCCCCATTTGGGGGGGAGGCTGAAACTTGTTAAAGACCCTGCCTTAGAAAGAAGTGGTGGGTCTTCAACTCAAGTCTAGCTGTCTCTGACCGCAGAGCCATCACTCTTCACCACTTTGTTACAGAGGTTCTAGCTTATGCACTCAACAGATCCTTATGATAGATGTCATTTGACTTGTGCAATTAGAAGTGCTCAACAAGACTTGTATTCATCTTGTGATATCAGTATATCCTGATCAGTGTTATCTTCTCTCAAAATGTGTATATGTGTTTTTGGCACCTGTGTTTGTGTGTGTGTAAAAGTTCGCATTTATCTGGGTTTTCGGTATGATTGCAATACCATTATTATGAAAAACATTTGTATTTAGTCCCGAAAAATAGATATGATTTGGCTAATTGTCCAATAACTCCTTCTCAAATCTTGGTCAAAGGCTCCATGGCATCAGGGCATCCATCTCCCACTTTGCACATGTCTTATTATATGTCACACAACCTGGCATCAGGTTAGAGCTGTCTGGTAAGTTTTGATCTTTTCAACCAGGTGGCTGTTCTTTTTTGGATGACTGTCCTTTTTCTTTTACAGAGGTCTATAGTTAGACAAGATAGTAATGTTCATTATTCAGGTTACAAATATTGTCCCCTTATTACAACTTCCTCCTCAAAAAAGCATCATCAACAATTAAGAATGACTACTAACAATTGGTAAACCATTAGTTGAAAAACATTTGTCATCATGGCCACTGGAGCCTCCTTCCCTTTGGCCTGCCATCTGTTGAGTATCTTTTGTTTTTCTTCTGTTTTCATTTTCTACCTACTGGGCAACCATTTCTTTCATTGTAGTTCTAGCTACAGTTGGCTTGTAATTTGCTTGCCTAGATGTAAAAACCTATAATAGAGCGTTGAGAATTTTAAAAATTGGTTTAGTCCCTTAGAGAATGGAAGCACCTGTCTACTGCTTAAGACGTGTTCCTATCGCTGTTCATCTTTAAGCCTTTGCAGAGCAAGGTTGAAAGTTCAAGAAAAGTGGGCAAATGGGACAAACCAAGTTATCATAGCTAGAAAGAACCATAGCAGGATGCCCAGCTGATAGTGCAAAGCTGAACACATAAATTTAATTGGTAAGTAACTCAGATTGGAGGCCTTAATAATTGGGGAGAAGCCTTTCGTAGGGATGTTGACAGGATTAAGGAGCTTGCATTTTGACAAGTCTTTTATATTGTTGGAGGAGGAAATCACACAGATTTATTTGCTTATGTCCTCCTCGGCAAGGTTTTTAAGGCTCTACAGATAGCCAAAGATAGAGTTTATGAATAAAATACTGCAAAATTGCTATTATCAATTTCATTTAGAAGTCTACTACTAGTGAGTGGGAATGGTTTTCAAATTAGTCTGTTTAACAGGTATAGGCAGGTAGAGGCAATTTATACTCAAGTACCAACATGTAGAATGGCAGCCCTGCCCTCTCACTTATTTACCTTTCTTCATGTAGTTATTATTATTATTATTGTCCTCTTAAAACTGTCTTCCTCGGCTTGGCGCCTATGGCTCAAGCGGCTAAGGCACCAGCCACGTACATCTGAGCTGGTGGATTCGAATCCAACCCGGGCCTGCCAAACAACAATGACGGCTGCAACCAAAAAATGGCCGGGCGTTGTGGTGAATGCCTGTAGTCCCAGCTACTTGGGAGGCGGAGGCAAGAGACTCACTTGAGCCTAAGAGTTTGAGGTTGCTGTGAGCTGTGATGCCATGGCACTCTACCCAGGGTGACAGCTTGAGATTCTGTCTCAAAAAAAAAAAAAAAATTTTCAGTATACAACACGGTATTAGCAGCCATTAGACTCTGTGCCATCTACTATAATAGAGCCCCATAATTTATTCATTTTGTATAACTGAATCTTTGTACCCTGTGAGTATCACCTCTATATTTCCCTCCCTGCCACCCCCACCGCACAATCACCAGTCTACTCTCTGATTCTATGAGTTTGACGATTTCAGATTCCACACGTAAGGTCACACAGTCTTTGTCTTTCTGTGTCTGGCTTATTTTACTTGGTATATTGTCTTTCATGTCCATCCATGCAGTCACAAATGGCAGGACTGGCTCCTTTTTCAAGGCTGGGTAGTATTCCATTACGTGTATATTCCACATTTGCCTTATCCATTCATTCATTAATGGACATTTAGATTGTTTCTGTATGGTGGCTTTTGTGAAAATTGCTGTCGTGAATGTTGGTCTGTGGGTATCTCTTTGAGATCTTGACTTAAATTCTTTTGGATAAATACTTAGAACTGGGAGTGTTGGATCATATGATGGTTCTATTTTGAATTTTTTGAGGAACCACCAAACTGTTTCCCATAGTGGCTGCAGCAATTTCCATTCCCAACAACAGTGTGCCAGGGGTCTTTTTTCTCCTCATCCTTGCCAACACATGTTATCTTTTTTTTTAATTGTAGCCATCCCACCAGGTATGAGGTGATGTCTCTTTGTAGTTTTGACTTGTATTTCCCTATTAGTATGTATGTCTTCTTTGGAAAAATGTCTGTTCAGGCCCTTTGTGCATTTCCAAATAAGGTTGGCTAGTTTGCAACTGAGTTGTATGAGTTCCTTATGTATTTTGGATATTAACTCTTTATCACATATATGGTTTGTAAGATGAGTTATTATTATAATAAGTGCTTACTTCCAGGTGCAATGTCCATAATATTTGTGCTATCTTTAGTTTTCTATAATGCAATAATCTATTACCAAGGCAACAGTGTAAAGGACATGCAGATTGCAAAGCAAACACAGTAAACAAATAATAATAACATTAAAGGAAGATGGTGTGGGAGTAGAGAGAGAAGGAAATACAGTTTTAGTCAATGCCTCCTGTGTTCCAAGCACTGTATCAGGTGCTTTATATAATATATCTCATTTAAGTCCAAAATAAGCACGAAAAGACACAAAAGAGGGAAAATAAGGCTGTTGAGAACTGAGGGTCAGTCGGATGGCAAGTTGTCTAGAGTTGGCATTTAAAGTCAGATGCCAAATATCCTATGATTTACCCAGGAACCCACCCTGTCACCCTACATACATAATTACATTCTGTCATAGTTTTTATATCTTTTACTCTTCTTGGTAGCCAGAGAGGTAGAATAAAATCTATGAAAATGTAATGTCATATAAACAAATGAATAAATGAATGAATAAACTATTACCCTACATACTTCCACTTGTATAAAGATTCTCTTTAAAATTCTGCATACCACACTGGTCCCAGTGCAGTGGTGTTTGCAACTAATTTATTACAACCAGTTACAGATTCTTCTGTTCCTTATCCACTCCCACTGCTTCACTTGACTGGACTAGGAAAAAACAAAAGTTCTGTATACCAGATGCTTTCATGTGCTCTTTAATTATTGGCCATGGTAAAAGTGTAAAGCAAGAAAGATCCCCCTCTATCCCCAGTTCAGTGATCTTCCCTTTCCATTCTTATATCTTAGGCCTTTTCTATTGTTACTGTCAGTGCCTACCAAGATGGCAACACAAAAGCTATTCCTAGCAACATCGTAATGCTTTAGATATAGATCTTTGCTGATCTCCTTTTCACCCCTTAAAATTTTTTTGTGTTAAATATGTACTGTTTTGACAGTACATTATTGTTAACTGTAAGCTCACTGTTGTACATATCTTTAGAACTTATTCATTTTGCATAATTGAAACCCTATACAAACTAAACAGCAACTCCCCACCTCCCCCTCCCTTTAGTCTTAGGTAACTACTATTCTACTCTCCGCTTCTTTTAATTTTTTTTTGAGATGGAATCTCACTTTGTTGCCCTCAGTAGAGTGTGGCATCATAGCTTGCAGCAACCTCAAACTTCTAGACTCAAGTGATCCTCTTACCTCAGCCTCCCTAGTAATTTCTACTTCTAAGAGTTTGACTATTTCAGATACTTAATATAAATGGAATCATCCAGGATTTATCCTTCTGTGAGTGGCTTATGTGACTTACCATAATGTCCCCAAATTTCATTCATAGTTTTGCATTAGACAGGATTTTCTTCTTTTTTAAAGCTGGATAATATTCCATTGTAGAAATATACCACATTTGATTTATCCATTCCTCCACTGATGTACATTTAGGTTGCTTCCACATCTTGGCTACTGAATAATGCTGGAGTGAACATGGGAGCACAGGTGTTTCTTTAAGATTTTCATTTAAATTCTTTTGGATAAATACCCCAAATTGGGGTTGCTGGGTCATCTGGTAGTTCTACTTTTGAATTTTTGAGGAATCTCCATATTTTTTCCATAGCAGCAACACCATTTTACATTCCCACCGATAATGCGCGAGAGTTCCAGTTTCTCTCCATTCTTATCAACGCACATTTCATCATGGTTTCGATTTATATTTCCCTGATGACTAGTGACACTGAGCACCTGCTCATATAGCTGTTGGCCATTTGTATGTCTTCTTTGGAAAAATGTATATTCAGTTCTTTTGCCAATTTTTAAATTGGGTTTATTTTTGCTATTGAGTTGTAGAATTTCCTTATATGTTATGGCTATTAGATAAGATTTCCAAATATGTTCTTCCATTCCACAGGTTGGTCTTTATCTGTGTTATTTCCTTTGCAGTCCTCTTTGTCCACTTTTGATTTCGTTCCCTGTGTTTTTGGCGTCATATTCAAGAAATCATTGCCAAGACCAACATCATGAAGCTTTCTCCCTATATATACTTTTTAAGTCCATTTATGTTGTTATAAAGTATTACCTGAGACTGGGTAATTTATACAGAAGAGAGCTTTATTTGTCTCACAGTTCTGCAGACAGTACAGGAAGCATGGCCCTGGCATATGCATCTGGTGAGGCTCTCAGCTGCTTCTACCCATGGTGGAAGGTGAAGGAGAGCCAGCATGTGTAGAGATCACATAGAACCAGAGGAATGCAGAGAAAAGGGAGATGCCAGGCTCTTTTTAGCAGGCAGCTCCTGTGGCAACTAGTAGAGTAAGAACTCACTTGTGGCGCTCAGTCATTCATGAGCTATCTTCCTACAGTTCCCATTAGGCCCCACCTCCAACACTGGAGATCAAATGAGAGTTGGAGGGGCCATATGAACCAAACCATAGCAATTTTCTTGTGGGAGTTTTACAGTTTTATGTCTTATGTTTGAGTATGTATGTATGTATATATTTATTTTGAGACAGTCTCATTCTGTCACCCTGGGTAGAGTGCCATGATGTCATAGCTCACAACAACCTCAAACTCCTGGGTTCAAGCAGTACTCTTGCCTCAGCCTCCCAAGTAGCTAGGACTACAGGTGCCTTCCACCATGCCTGGTTAGTTTTTCTATTATTATTATTTTTTGAAAGAGAGATAGGGTCTCACTCTTTCTCAGGCTGGTCTAGAACTCCTGAGCTTAGGAGATCCAACCACCTTGGCCTTCCAGAGTGCTAGGATTACAGGCATGAGCCACTGAACCCAGCCTATGTTTGAGACTTTAATCTGCACTTAATTGATTTTTGTGTATGGTATAAAATAAAAGTCCAATTTTATTCTTCACCATTTACTGAAGAGAATATCCTTCACTCTTGTCAAAGATCAGTTGACCTTTCATGCTTGGGTATATTTCTGTCTCTCTGTTCTGTTCTATTGGTCTGTAAATGTGTATGCCAGTACCATATTGTTTTCATTACCGTAGCTTTGTAATATGTTTTGATCAGGATGTGTGAGATCTCCAGCTTTGTTCTTCTTTTTTTTAAGATTGTTCTGGCTATTCAGAGTCCCTTGTAGTTTCACATGAACTTTAGGATTTTTGTTTTTAATTTCTGTAAATAATGCAATTGAAGGCTGGGTGCCCATTGGTCAGTGGTTAAGGTGCCACCCACATGCTCTGAGGTTGGTGAGTTCAAACCCAGCCCAGGCCTGCTAAACATACAAACAAACAAAAATAGCCTGGCATTGTGGCAGGCGCCTATAGTCCCAGCCACCAGGGAGGCTTAGGCAAGAAAATTGCTTGCACCCAGGAGTTTGACGTTGCTGTGAGCTATGATGCCAAGGCACTCTATTGAAGGTGACAAAGTGAGACTCTGCCTCAAAAAAAAAAAATGCAATTGAGGTTTTCATAGGGATTATATCAAATCCATAGATAGTTTTGAGTAGCATGGACCTTTTGAAATATTAAATCTTTAAGTCCATAAACGCAGGATGTCTTTCTATTTATTTGTATCAACAAAAAACTGTTAGAACTAGTAAACACATTCAGTGAACTGCCAAATGCAAAATTAATGTTGTGTTTCTGTATACTAACAAACAACCTGAAAAATTTAAAAAGTAATCCCATTTACAATAGCATCAAAAAGAATAAAATACTGAGGAATAAATGTAACCGAAGAGATGAAAGTCTTGTACACTGAAAACAACAAAACATTGCTAATCTCCATTTAATAAAACTCGACCAATTCCTTCAGGACTTTAGTAGGTCATGGGTAGGCTAATCTGCCAAATAAATGCAAACTGAGTTATAAATGGCTTGCTGGTTTAACGTTTCCACATATTGATCAGGAGTACTTTAACCTGAAGTTTATAGGTGATAGGGAGGGTAATACAGATTAAATTGCCTAGAGGTGAAATATTTTAAAATAAATACAATAAATGTGTAAACTGCAACACTCGGTTGTGCTATCTAGCAGGAAACCAGTCTTTTTTGCAGGACAACATTTGTACAAACTCAAGTATTTTGTCAGGTATAGTACAAACGGGTATTCTTGGCAAACCTCTCTGAAATTTTAAAGTAATTCAGTGAGAAGACATCACTTCAGATTACCCTACCCCACACCGAATACATAACACAACTTTCAAATGCCATTTGGGAGGAAGAGTAATAGGGAGGGGATGGAATTTTTTTGGATCACTTACCATGTGCTAGATCAGCAGTCCTTTTTGGGACTAAGGACAAGTTTCACGAAGACAATTTTCCATGGAATGGGCTGGGGTGGGTAAGGGCGAAGGTGGGGGAGTGGGGATGGGATAGGAGGTAGAACTCAGGTGATGATGCCAGAGGTGAGACCCAGCAATAAATACAGATAAAGCTTTGTTCCCTGGCCTCCACTCACCTCTTGTTGTGTGGCCTCTCACAGAACTGACTTCATGCCCGTAGCACTGATGGTTACGGCACCAGCCACATGCACTGAGGCTGCTGGGTTCAAACCCAGCCTGGATCAGCTAAACAACAATGACAACTGCACCAAAATTAGCCAGGCATTAAGGCAGGCACCTGTAGTCCCAGATACTTGGGAGACTGAGGCAAGAGAGTTGCTTGAGCCCAAGAGTTTGAGGTTGCTGTGAGCTGTGACGCCACAACACTCTACCAAGGGCAACATAGTGAGATTCTGTCTCAAACAAACAAACAAACAGGCTCGGTGCCTGTGGCTCAACGGGCCAAGGTGCCAGCCACATACAACTGAGCTGGTAGGTTCAAATCCAGCCTGGGCCTGCCAAACAACAATGATGGCTGCAACCAAAAAATGGCCGGGCGTTGTGGCGGGCGCCTGTGGTCCCAGCTACTTGGGAGGTGGAGGCAAGAGTCTCGCTTGAGCCCAGGAATTGGAGGTTGCTGTGAGCTGTGATGCCAAGGCATTCTATCCAGGGTGACAGCTTGAGGCTCTGTCTCAAACAAACAAACAACAACAACCAAATAGGCCACAGAACTGAGGAACCTTTTTAGCGTCAGGGACCAATTTCATGCAAGACAGTTTTTCCAAGGATAGGGGCTGTGGAGTGGGGTGGGGGAGATGGGACAGGAGGCGGGGCTTAGATGGTGATGCCACACTGCCAGGTTCATAACAGACCATAGACCAGTACTGTCCTCAGCCCAGGGGTTGGGGACCACAGTGCTAGATGATTTGTATACATTGTTTCTTTTTTTTTGTATTGCCATATGAGATATTTTATTTTTTAATTTATGTATATATTTGCATCCATCATTTTATTTAATCCTTTTTAAAACTGTTTGAGGTAGATGTCTGTCTCATTTTACAGATGAAGAAATTAAGGATCAGAGTAGTATTCAATTTTACTCTTACCGTAGTAAGCCTGAATTTAAAGCTCCATGATCCGCTTACCTCCAAGCCAGTTCTTTTCCCTTTGCACACAAAGTGGCCAGCCAGGGAATGGGAAGAGTAGAGAGGAGGGTGAACAGATCTGAAACCTGACTGGGGCTTTGTGAGTTACCAGCGATCCTGGGACTACCTGGGAGGGGGGGTGAAGGTGAAGAAGCTGTTTACTATCTCCGAAGTGGAAAATTTTCAGTCATCTACAATTTACAGCCAAACATTAGGTTAAGGTAGTATTGAAATTAATCTTATGGGCTGTCTAGCTGTTCTCAGTTGCATCTGTGGCCTTCAAGATCCCTGAACAGGTGCTCTAGGTGAGCCTGGGGTCCCGAGGATGGCTTCAGTAGGAACAGTAGGAAATATATCATGAGCTGAAAATTCTAAAATTAACTCTACTGGCCATGGCCATCACAGAAGGGCCTAGTCTCTGTGCTATTTTTTTTTTTTTTAATTATAGAGACAACTACTTCAGTGATAAAAGGAGAATTCTCCTGTCTACACGTCACTGAGCCCTGTAGGTCCTGGTTGCATGAAGGCAACTTGGCTGAGTGCCTTGAAGATGTTCTCAAGTGCCCACAGATCCTCTTGTTTTGCTTTGATGCTCACTTGCTGTCCTTTATTCTGGTCCCCTGGAAACATCCGTACACTTAATTTTAGAATTTTCAGCTTATGATATGTTTCCTATTAACCAAAGTCCAGCCTATGCCTTAGCATGACAATTAGTGGGAGAGATTTTTAAAAAATCTAAAGGTGATTAAATTCATTTAGGGGTTAATAGTTTGAAAGACATGAGCCCTAAAGTTTTTGTAATTGTCATGGGATTCTGGCAGGTGCCAAGTCTGATGATATTATCATCTGAATCTCTTGATATTGATTTATTAAAACTGGATCTAAAAAAAAAATGTAATATTTTACATTTTACAAAAAATGCAAAGGAGGTCTTTCCGTGGTGATGAAACCCCTGTTGGCGGTGTTCTAAGAAGAGCTTTTCCCTGTGGTTATTATCCTGCTGAGTCCCTGCAGTAGAGACAGCTCAGCCCGCGGTGGCCCCTCCAGACTCCCAGCATCTCCAGGGCCCTGTCTAGGGGTCCCAGCAAACCGTTCCACGCTGGGACCCCTCCGCACCCGTAATTCAGCCTTATCTTACCGGGTGGTACAAAGGAGTCCAGACCGATTTCCTGTTGGCCCTGTGCTAACTGGGGACGGGGTACAGCCCCAGGGGATGGCTTTTGGAATATCTGGGTATCCTCTGACCTTCCCCTTTGTCCTAATGAAAAACTTCCTGGCTTCGGGTATTGTTGCTCTCCTTGGGGTCATCCTGATATAATTATTCTAAATCCAAAATAGATACTAGAGTAGAACTTTTTCCTTCCTTTGTTTCTCCGAGGGACGGAAGAAGACACACTTAAACCCCCATCCCGGCTCTATAAACTCGGCTCTATTTTGGCACCTGGTGAGCAGCAGGGCAACGCGGGGCAGCGATAGGAAGGCGTCGTTTCCCAGTCACCGTCGGAGCCCCAGAAGTGCGTCGGTGCTAACTTGATCCCTGCCACTTAAGAGAGGGCGCGAGCGCTCGCAAGCACAAACAGGAAAGCCTTACATCACGGAGCGGCGCGGGGAGGAGTCTGGCTCGCTCGCTCGCTCGCCGGCCGCGCTGCCTTTGTGGCCGAGTCGCGCGCACCGGCGGCGGGGGCAGCGCAGCGCGCGTGTCTGTGCTCGGCGGCCGCTCGGGACGGGGCCCGCCAGCCGGGCCGGGAGGCGCCGCGGGGCTGAGCCGAGCGGACACCGCGTCGGCCGCGGAGCGGGGCGCATCATGCCGCCTGCACGTACCGGAGAGAAAACTGAGCATGAAATTGCTCTGGCGAGCTAAAATGGTAACGAGAGCTCTCTGCCTTCCCCGAGGCCCCTCGGCGGGGGTCGGCGCCCGCTGTCTCTGGGCGCGCCTGGGACTCCCTCGGAGCGGACCGAGCCGTCCGATCGCTTCGCACTCCGCCTTGTATTCCCCTCTCTCCGCGCGTCTCCTCCCCAGACCGTCGCCGGCGGCGAGTCGGGGACAGCCCCTGTCAGGAGAGCAGAACTTGGGAGGAAAGGAATTGTTAGTCTGGGTGCACCGCGGGGCGCCCGTGTCCCCGGGGCTGAGCGGGGCCCCGGACACCCCGCGGGCTGCTCCACGCTTTTCCGCGGGAGCTGCGTGATGATGTGTTGCTTTTTCCGCACTTGCCAGATTATTTTACGGAAATAAAAACTTTCCTCCCCCGCTCACTTTTTGAGCTCCAGAACAATAAGTGGAGAGAAAGGAGGGAGGACGCTTGGCATTTTAAACACTTGTTTGTGTCTGAGTGTAAAATCGAGTTTGCTCGAATGACTGAGCCGCTCGTAAAAGAACGCTTTTCCCCCATAACAGATGAGTTATTTTTTCTTTTTCCTGAAGAGGCACAAATTAATCGGAACTAAACCATAGCTTTCTTCTGAAGAAAAAGAGACTTTAAAAACTAGTTAAGATATGTGAACGAGTCTCGGAAAAGGAACCAAGTGGAAAAGTCCGGGGATCCTGATACCACAGGAAAGGGCCGCCCGCCAAGAAAATCTCAGCATTCTCTCTGTCGCAGGGTGTCTTGTATTGCTCTGATTGTAATATTTATTTTGAACAGCCCATCTTGTGCCCTGAGTGCTGCTGTGAGCAGCAAAAGCAGCTGGGATAGATTGTGGTTAGCGGAGAGGAAAAAAAAAAAATACTCTTTTTCTTTCTCTTTATCCCACCCCTGCCAGAGCTCGATTCAGGATTGGGGTGAAGAGGTAGAGGAAGGAGCTGTTTACCATGTCACCCTCAAAAGAGTCCAGATTCAACAGGCTGCCAATAAAGGAGCAAGATGGCTAGGGGTGAGTAAAGCTGGAGAGGCCGTGAACTTCGAAATTTCAGCGTCTGTTGTTCTGTGAATATCATTATTATTTAGCAGAGACAGGCTTTTCTTTTTTCTTTCCTCTTTTGGACTGAAAAAGGGTAATGCTAATGACCAAGTGTTTGCACTAGCTGTACAAGTCTGTTTTTGTATTTAATGTTTTCCAAAGGCTCTTCCCTAGGTTTGTCAATAATTCAGAACCTCTTAGAAACATCTTGAGGTATTTGGCAAATAGATTGGGGGTGGAGTGGCAGAAAAATGACACACAGAATAGCAGGGCCAGGGAGCACCCTTCTGCTAGACAAGAGCCACAGCAGCTTTGCCCAGATGGCACCCATTTCTCTCCCTGCCTTCCGCCTATTGATTCTGACAGCCTCTTCCTTCTGCACCCCTACGAGGTACCCAGAATGCTCAGAGGACAGGCCATTCTGAGTCTGCTTCCTTGAGCGGTGGCAGGTTGCCCATCGCAGCCTCCTTTCTATAGCCTGGGAAGAGCCATAGTTAGTGCTCATGAGTGTATAGAGTGGTGGGCTTTTGGAAAAACACTACGAATAAGATTTTTTTTTTTCCATAAATAAGACTTTTTTTTCCATTGAGATTTGAAAATTATCGGGTGGGATCATGTGACTTCTTCGTTACTGCCTAGTGGATCCTTCAGCATAGTCCACATAAAGGGAATGAGAGAAGTGGAAAGCTTAGTGATGGGATCACCGCTTGGGCAAACTTCCACACCTGGAAGAACGAAGGAATTCTTCATCTGGACATAGAAGTAACTCTCAGGAAGAGCAGTAAGAGGTGACCCAAAAAGCCTTGAGAAAGAAAATAATGGTAGGCAGAATACAGGGTCGCTTTCATCTGCCCTTATTCTCATCATACTCAGGCACTTCCAGGGGACAAGCTTCAGAGCTGCTGGCCACCCTGTATGTACTGGCTTTGAATGTCCTAAGCAGGCAATGTAGAATGTTCTGAGGGGCATTCAGAGGTGGAGCGTGAAGGAGGGAGGAAACAAAACTGCCCAGAGCCACACGTTAGGACTAGAGATGATGTGTGACTTGGCCAGCAGCAGTCGCTGCATCTGCCTTGGGTCTGCGGACACAGGCATTCATTGGTCATGGCTTCCCCAGCTGCTTTGGCTCACGCCTGTCTTCCCACTGTACTTTGGGCCGCCCACTAGCACTGTAAATCCGGGCCATCTGCAGGTCTAGAATGATAGGAACCTTTCCAGTAAGGACTAGAGGTCTTCTTCACTTACCAAGTAGCTCCTTTACTCACAGTGTGATTTATGATTTTGACATTAATTCTGTGCATCCCCAGCAGACCTGACAGGGAAAGCAGAACTGGAGTTCTGACGAGTCATCACTTAGTTTTCGGTGGTGGTATTTTATTTAAATGTGGTGTTGATGTGGTTTGGTGTGTCTGGCTATTTCAGAAAGGTTCACAAGTTCTGAACCAGTCGCCTTCAAAAGGGTCCTTACAATTTTGGGGTGTCAAATTGTTCCTCTTTCTAATGAGACTGATGTTGCTTGGGTGACAGTTTCAGTTTTTAGCCACATACAGCAGCAGTGAGTGAGTAAGTCATAGGAAATGGAGGGGTTCACTCTCTAGTTCCCAAACACATGCACCGTCATTCATAGATGGTCACACTGACTGTTCTGGTCACTGGATTCCACTTCTTTACTTCTCTCCCTCTCTCCGAGGGTTCCCGAATGTATGTGGAGTGCAGAGCTGATCCATCATGGATTTAACTGTAGATTGAAATGCTGAAAAGGCGAATAACCTAAAAAGATTGGCAATAGTTGATGGAAGGATCTCTCTCCCTCCCTCTCTCATTTCAACAAAGTGTGATTTACTGTCACCACCCTACTCCTCAGGAGCAAGTCCTCAGGAATTCTAATCCTACTTATTTTTGTGTCTTAGGTGTCCTATTGGGAAGTTCTGTTTTTGTCCTCGAAAATTCCAGACTTAATTAAATTTGCCGCAACCAATTGAGTCATAGCAATTATAAAACTTTCTTCCTTAGAAGCAAGTGGCTTCCTCGTGTTTGTTTTCTGACATCTGAGTAGCCCTTTCATAATTCTTCAAAGTAACGAGTTTTGGAGTTAAATAGAGATTGAGGTGAAGCAAGGAAATTATTGAAGGCTGACAACTTTCTGAGGAAGGTGGTGTTATGATTACCTGTTTCTTTTTTTTTTTTTTCTTTTTACATGAGGATATAATGCCAAGAGAGGTTAAATTTGCTTGCCAGGATCACACGGGTAGGAAGTAGGAGATGCCAGATTTGAACCCAGATGTGTTAGCTCCTTACCGTCAAGAACTTCCTGGGACCTTAGTGCCGTAGTAGTAGAAGAGAACATTGGCCTAAAAGGGTGAGGATGATCAACTACAATAAAAACGACAACAACAATAAAAATAGCCGGGTGTTGTGGCAGGCACCTGAACTCCCAGCTACTGGGGAGGCTGAGGCAAGAGAATCGCTTGAGCCCAGGAGTTTGAGGTTGCTGTGAGCTCAACCACAGCATGAGCACGCCATGGCACTCGACCGAGGGTGACCTAGTGAGACTGTCTCAAAAAGAAAAACAAAGGCTCGGCGCCTGTGGCTCAACGGGCTAAGGCGCCAGCCACGTACACCTGAGCTGGCGGGTTCGAATCCAGCCCAGGCCCGCCAAACGACAATGACGGCTGCAACCAAAAAATGGCCCGGCGTTGTGGCGGGCGCATGTAGTCCCAGCTACTTGGGAGGTGGAGGCAAGAGACTCGCTTGAGCCCAGGAATTGGAGGTTGCTGTGAGCTGTGATGTCATAGCACTCTATCCAGGGTGACAGCTTGAGGCTCTGTCTCAAAAAAAAAAAAGAAAAACA
>CAUYON010087507.1:0-15049 GCA_963573935.1 Arctocebus calabarensis
GCCTGTAGTCCCAGCTACTTGGGAGGCAGAGGCAGGAGACTCGCTTCATTCCTAGGAATGGGAGGTTGCTGTGAGCTGTAATGCCACGACACTCTACCCAGGGCGACAGCTTGAGGCTCTGTCTCAAAAAAAAAAAAAAAAAATATATATTTTCTATTTTTTTGATGTTTACCTTCATCTACCTATCTATAATTACATTTTAAAATATATTCAGTACATAATAGTATATTTAATATAAATTTGCATTTATACATATTTATCAATTTTAGACATTATCAAATTATTATAATAGCAAAAAGAGCTTTATTTTGTTACATACTCACTCATTTTTTTTCCTTCTCTTATTGTATTAATGGCATCACAATTTTAGGATTTAATCTGTTATCAGTGTTAATGCTATAGATATAATTCACTGCTTACATGCTATGTTTTTAAGAACAAAGTCTGTAGTTAATTTAGATTATGAAATGCAACAAAGACTTTCTGATCACTCATCTAGCTGAAAAAGAAATTGTAGATATTGGAATTAGCAAACACTTTTGGTTTGTAAAAATGTAATGAGCAGCGTTCATTGAAAAGTAACTCAAGATAAAATAAGCAATTAAAATGCCCACTTCTTTAGTTTCTCTGGATACTGTTTAATTATCCAATCAATCAATCAATCAATAATTTAGAAAGAAAGGAGTAAGCCAGGTTTTACAGTTCCAAAAATACCCCAATTTTCTTTTACTAACAAAAATCAAAACTGTCCAAATTAGGAGGTGATTATATTTTTTTAAAAATGGCAGACTAAACAATATTATATTTGCTTAAATATCCTCATACCTATTTCTATTTTTCTGTGTTCCAAAAGACCCACCAAGCTCCTGTCACTTTTTTTCCTGGTGTTAACCATGGATCCTGACATGCTGTTAATTTCATCCTTTGCCTCCAGCCCCAACACAGGCAGAGCCTGGCGACCTCCCCCCCTGGAGTGTTACCTTCTCCTCTCTAGTCTGCGCTATCTGCTCTTACCTCCTAATGCACAACTGTCATCTCCAGGCTTTCTTTGCCTCTCTGCTTGAGAAACACGTTAGCACCCAACATTCTACTAGTATTTAAAGTTTCCTAGAAGTCTAACTTGTAACTTTCAGTATGTGATCTGTTTTATTCCGCCTCCATAACGTTTTAGTGTAGCCATTTCATTTCTTAATGTCATAATTTCAACATATTATGTCTTCTTAATGATCAGTTTTTGAATTAGTGGCCTTTCCAAATCCAAGACTCATTTTCAAGTTTGGGAAATCGTCCATCATTGTTATCATTGCTATTATTTATTTTATTCTCTCTCTGAACCTCCTAGTTATTCCTACTTTTATTATTTTTTTCCTTCTAACTTTCAGTCCTTCCTTTTTTTGTTCTGCTTTCCGGACAGTATTTTCTGTTATTGATTGACTCAGCCTTAGTTACCATCATCTTTTGCCTTAATTCATAAAATTAATAAAATAACGCCCTGGATGAATTTTTCTGACTTTACTGTTGTTTCATGGCTGTCTGGGATCATCACAGCAACCACTGTTTTGGGGTGAAGGGATATGAGGTCTCTCTCTGTCACCAGGCTGGACTGCACAGGCTCATCACAGCTCAAGGTAGCCCAGAACTCCTGAGATCAAGGGATCCGGCCTCACCCTCTTGAGTGGCTGGGACTATAGGCATGAGCCACCATATCCTGCATAGTTTAGTTTTTAAATATTATGTTTGAATAAATGTACTGTGCTCCAAACTTTGCGATGGTTTCTATTCTGTATTTTACTCAGAACAGAAGTTAATGCCTTTCCAATAGTTTATAGGCCCTTCTTTTTTGGTTGCAGCCGTCATTGTTGTTTGGCGGCCCGGGCTGGATTCGAACCTGCCAGCTCAGGTGTACGTGGCTGGCGCCTTAGCCTGTTGAGCCACAGGTGCCGAGCTTATAGGCCCTTCTTAACTAAGCCATCTTTAACCTCTGTCCTTCTCTCTTACTCTTTTTCTTTTCCGTCCGTCTGTACTGCGCATGCCAATGGCCTAACTAGTTCCCTGATGATAGTGCTGGTCTTATGAAAATAAAAAAGGAAGTGAAAGATCACACCTGAAAGCCACATGTACAGTTTTACATTTTCTAAAAGTCATCTTTTTAAAGAATTTTTTTTTAATGAAGTGAATTTTAACAATACATTTTATTCAACCTGCTATATTTTCAGTGTCATCATTTAATATAGAATCAATATTCTTACTTTTTTAATGAGATATTTCGCAATCTTTTTAGAAACCAGTCATTGAAAACTGCTGTGTATATCTCATTTATGGCGTATCTCAAACAGACTAGCTCTTGGTCTATAACGGTCCTTCAGAGATGTCCCAAATGGAAGTGAGGGACCGAGGCCCTCTCCTGAACAATAGTTGTGTATAAAATACCCTTGGAGGACAAACATGGAACTTTCTTCCTACTGAGGTGCTGGAGAGAGACATGACTGAGCCACCAGCCAGGAATAGTACAAGACCAGCAAAGTCTTTGACTCTGAGCCATACACCAGGACATCTAATTTATAAATTCAGTTGTAATAAATGTCAAAAAGTAGTGATGCAACAGGTCTTCTAAAAACACACATTTATTATGAAGCTAATTTATAGCTTTCATATGAAGGCTAAAGCCTGATTATATCTTGATAATATACTTGCCCCATATTCAACCTAATAAACCTTATCACTTCATCTGATAAAGCCAAAACTTCATCTAACAGATGACCTTTCCAATACATAGCTGAAAGCTCAAGTCGTAGTCACCAAGATATGGAAACAACCCAAATGCCCCTCAACTCAGGAATGGATTAAAAACTGTGGTATAGGTATACCATGGAACACCATTCAGCTAGAGGAAATAGTGACTTTACATCTTTTGAATTAACCTGGATGTGTTGAAGTCTTGATGAGTTCTTAAAGCCTGTTTCTGAGTGGGCATGAAGCTACCTTCTACTCCTTTTTCAGCTCTGCCTGGTGTGGTCCTTTGTATCAGAACCACAGAAGGCATGATATTACCAGGAATTAGAAGGAAGTGACCTTACTATGATATCTATAATAAGAACAAAAGTAATCACAAAAATAACAGTGATAAAATCAAGAACAAAAATAATAGCTACCAATCATTGAATCCGTGGTATTCAATACTTTGGTATGCTTTACTGCCATGGTCCCCCACCGGCCAGCCACTGACCAGGACCCCCCCAAACTGAGCTGCCCAGCAGGAGGCAGCGAGGCAGGGAAGCTAAGGCTAATCTCTATGCCCAGCAGCTTCCCTCCCTCACTCACAACTCCACCTCAGCTCCGCCCACTGTCACGTCAGCAGCAGCAATAGATTCTTAAAGGGGCTGACCCCTGTTTAAACTGCACATGGGAAGAATTTAGGTTGCGCGCTTCTTCTGAGAATCTACTGCCTAATGATGGGAGGTGGAGCTGAAGCGGAAATGCTAGTGCTGGGGAGCAACTGCACATACAGATTATCAATAGCACGAGGTTCGACTGCACAGAAACCATAATCAATCAATTTCTTGTGGACTCACATCAAAACCATCCCCCTGCCCCTGTCCAAAGAAAAATAGACTTCAATGAAATGGGTCCCTAGTGCCAAAAGGCTTATTACATGCCTGGGACTATCCTATTTGGGAGTAAGTAGCCCAAGGTGGGACCGTAACTGCTGTTCTTTCTCCGCAATATGTCAGCGCTTTGCTCTACAGCCGCTGCTTCTCCCTCGACACACACAAGCACTCTTACATCCCCGCTACAACACTCCATGCATGGTCCCTGAACAATCAAGGATGTGAATTTTTCTTCCACTCTTTCCTCCCAGCACTACTGTTCACTCTTTCTAAATAATTCTCACAATGTTTGAAGAATCCCTAATTGTATTCTTTACCACTTCTACTGATGCCCCTGACAAACCAGTGCATTTCAAATTAAAATTCCAAAATGAGTCTTTCCTTTTATGATGCCAATGTCTTAATCAAAATCCTAAAAAACTTAACTGCTCTAAGAAACGTATCCCAAACCCCTAACGTGTATTTAATTTGTTCACAGTATGAATCCAGTCTCTTTTCTATAGACCTATCTTACCAGCCATTTTTCCAAATAGTTCCTTTCATTGCTTGTGCACATGAAGCCCTCATCCAACTCAAATTATTTATATGTTGCCTCCTTAAGTAAGCATTTGTTCTCCTTGCCAGACTTGTTGACCCTCTTCTTTTTATCCACTGTTTTAAATCCTTCTCTATTAAACCAAGAAATGGCTGGAGCCTAGTGGTGACAGAAAAGCTATTCCAAAAAATACAAGAAAAACAGCAACACAGCTATACTTTCTTTGGTGGTCTATGGAGGGAAATGATTTTCACAGATTATTTCTTGATTAGTAGTTTAGTAAGCTTCTGGATTTAAAGCTAAAAAGTGTCTCTGAAAAATAAGACATATAGGCACAGATCCAGAAATAAAAAGATGGAAAGAGATAAAGAAACAGATACCTGTATAGATTTAAATTTCAAAAATATAAGAGAGGCAATTTAAAGGAAAGCACAACAAAACCTAAAAACATACTGATAGAAATAGCATGAACCAATAGATAATAAGCCAAACTGCAAATACTACCCATATTCTTTTTGCCACTCAGGGGAAAAAATGGAATGAATCCAAAGTAAACCAGCTGCAATTATTTAATGCACCATGGAAACAAACTAAAAATACCAAATCTGCATAAGTTTTGTCTCTTACAAAAGAAGAGTAAGTAATGACAAAGTAATACAAGGTTTTCCCACCCAGGGATGGACTGGGACCTCTCAGAAATCAGACTCATCACAGACCCCATCTCTAGGCCAAAATAGCCCCTCTTGCAAGGCACATTCTCTGAACACGAACAAAGTCATAAAAAAGGAGCCTGACCGGTATCCCACCCAGGCTGCTTCTCCTGGGGCAAGAAGCGTACCCCAGGCGGGACCATATTCCTCTGTGCCATGGCAGTTTTAAAATCAACTTCTACCCAAGCACCTGGAGCCAAATGTTTGTGACATATTCCAAGTATACACTCCATTTCTTGAAAACCCAGCTGCTCACAAGATAGGTGAAGTGGAACATAAATCCCCAGAAGTCCCAACTAGGCTGCCCAGTTAGGACCCCCTCACTGCTTGAGTTTCTGTTCCCCTCTTTCGCTTATGTCTGGAGGTTCTACTCCCCTCCTTTGCTTATCTATTTATGTTTTAATAAAATCTATCATTTTGGTTAGTGTCAGGGTCCACAGATCCATATCTCAAATCTCCAACACCAAAGACTCAGCAGAGAGAAAGCTACAGAAGGGTCCACTTAATTGTTAGTGTCACATATCATCCTGTATTTCTTTAGTATAAAGAATACTAAAATTAATAGCATATGACATTTGAAAAAGTTACATTTAAGATAAACAAATGAGGGTGTGAAACCTTCTATTATATCCTTTTAAAAATCCATTCCTTCATTTAACCCTCAAAATAATGTAATTAGATTGCTATAATTATCAGTATTCCTTTTTAACAGCTAATTGGTAGAAGAGAAGAATCATAACTAAGGTCAAGTTAGTAAATGAAGCAACATGACTTGAGTTCAGGCAATCTGCATCTGGGCCAGCACTGATTACATTATACCCCCCTGAGTCCTGAGTCATACAACTTAACTGTAATTTTAACATATTCCCTAAAAAGAAAACAAATTTTACTAAATCATTAAAACTTGGCATATACTACTATGCTCCTTCGATAATTTAAGTTTTAAAAAAGGAGACAATATTCAGAAACAATAGTGTCTCATACATCATTGCAAAATTTGCCCCAAGAAAAGCCATAAGAGAAAGGCTTACGTCCTTTTCTCTTTTTCAGAATCCATGGCAAATGGAAGATGGCCACCATGTAGCCCTATGCTTTCTTTTCCTTTCTTTTTTTTTTTTTTTTTCCTGTTCAAAACGTACAAATTGAAACATGACATCTTACCCCAGATATCTAGGAAAGACTCTTTCCCGATTGGGGTCAGTCTTCTCCATCAGACCCAAGTGGCCAGAATCAGGCTAACAGTCAGGTGGTAAGTGTCTCTTATAAACCAGTGAATCCGTGAGGTAGCTACTCTAGGGGTATACGCCATAGTCACATTTATTCCAGAATTTATCATAAATATCTGCATCATTTAGAAAAGTTTAGTACATCTAAGGAAGATAATAAATACAGAGAACTCAGTCCTGACAGGGTGTAGACAAAGGGAACAGAATATGCCACCCAAAGAAGGCCACCTAGGCCTATAAGGGGGTGTTTTTGAGCTGAAAACAATTGAGAAGCAGAAAAAACAAATGACAAAAGAGCTCACTGCCCTCCTCCTGATCTATCTAGAAGCAGGCACAAATTTCCTTTGTGAAAGCATTCCCCTGCCTCTCTCCTGTACAGTTGGAGAACAACTCTTATCACAAGATACAGAAAGTCAGCACCAAGATAGATCTGCACAAAGGAACCTTGCCAAAATCACCCCTATCTTGTATTACTATCCCTATATAGTTATTGTCCCACAATTTATCAACCCTAGAAGCCCAAAGCCCTTTTTCTGTGTCTTATCACTTCTCCAAGATTTATCTCCCTTTATTAAAATGGTCTGTAAGTCCCTGGGTTTAACTGCTTCTTTGGGTCTCCATTTCTTTTGAGAGAAGCCCTCGTTCACATATAACTTAAAATGCTAGCATCAAATAAAATCAGTATGCCTTTTCTCCTGTTACTCTATCTTTTGTCAGTTTAATTTACATGCCCCAACCACCGAACACAAGAGGTTAAGTCTTTTCTTCATCTACATGCATCACTCACATATGCACAATTAATAATATAATTATTAATATTTGGACTACAGCTTCAAAGACTGATGTTGAAATTTTAAGCATTTAAAATCTAATTTGTAAATGTAAAACAGATAACATTTTTAGGTTCAACCATAGGAAATGTGCTGGTGAACGGGTTAGCAAAATCTAAAATGATATTAGATTTTCTGAAAGAAAAAAGAAACTACATCATTCTGTCTGAATAAAGACTACTGAATCAAAGCATGGTTATGCAAATAGGGCATAACATAATATTTTCATTTAAGCAACTCAAGATAGTGAACGCTAAAAATATCCAGGTTTAAAGAAACCAAAAATTGCAATGCACTACAGTTAGGGCGTACTGATCTTGATTAGGATATATAAAAGTCCAAATATTCCAAAATTCATAAACTTCAATAACAGAGGGCTATGACAGCAGAGTTTCACATTTCTGTTCATATTCAATTTTAAGAGTGTGACTGCAAGAGAATCTTTTTCATGCTATTTCTCTATGGTCCCTCATATTCAGAGGAGGGCATGAAATATTAATGTTCTCAGTTTTGTAAGGATACAGCATACAGCACCTCCTCGCCAACAGAAAAGCTCCTCAATTCCTAATCATTTCAATAGGCTCTAATGTAATATTTCCTACACTGGAAATCACTGCACTTTATTGAAGGAAATCAGTTGGCCAAGGGAGCTCTGTGGAGTGCAGCCTGTGCAGAGAGGAGTTCAAAGGATCAGATGTGAAAGTGCTCCCTCTAATGTCCCTTAATCATCACTCCCATTAGTTCTTGAATAGGACTGTGATTAAAAACGCTGCTGCTTTTGTCTACCTATTCAAGCATCTAGCATTCTAACGTGGGTTCCACGATTAGTGTTTGAATAGGGGAGCGATTAGAAAGACAGCTGCCATTGTATCCCCATTCGGAAAACAGCAAAACTCACATATTTATTTGCTATGAGCACCAAATAAATGTTTTGTAAAGGTAAAATATACCATTAGGCTCTGAAGACAATTTAGCTGATTTCTTTTGTTCAGAGCACTCTATTTTCCCATATGCAAAGATTATTTCTTATTTGCAAATACAGTAATATGCTTCATTAATATCTTTTACGGTATACATATTCTGTTTTTATAGACCGAGTCTTAACACACATCTGCTTTATTATATACTACTTACTGACCTACAATACATCATGCAATTCCAGTTTAATATTTATGATTATGCAAAGAATTTCTGTGTAAACAAATCAAATCACTTGGGTTCCAGATCTTCTGGATCCCTTCTCAGTCTTCTTGGTCTAATATGTAGTCTGTAAGAACAACTTCTTCTCCCGAGAGAAATTTCCTTGTCAGAGATGGAGAGTAAATATTTCACTCTCCAGCCATTCTCCAAGAGGGAGCACATTTCAAGTTAGCAGTTACAACCCCTGCAGGAGCTTGCCGGAGACAGCCTCAGCCAGAATGGAGTTCCCCAGAACAATACAGAGCTCCAGCCTATTATGAAAACTGGCCAGAACTTAAGCATCAGGTTGAAATTTTTGGAGTAGGGAAACAGGTAGGAAAAAGAAAAATCACAGGAGAAGAGTTGATTCCGACTTTACACAAATGAGGTAGTGCCATAGAGGTGTTGATGGAAAAAAAAGTCAGACACTGGAAAATAATTTCAGGATTATTCTGAGCCAAATTTGAGGACCATGACCCAGAGCCACACCCAAGAAGGCTTGATCAAGTGCACTGGAGGTGGTAGGGTTATAGTTTGGTTTATACATGTTACAGACAGGGATTACAGGTGAGGTCATAAATCAATGTGTGGAAAACATACATTGGTTTGGCCACAAAAGGTAGGACATCTGGAACTGGGAGCTTACAAGTTAGGAGTAGATTTAAAGGGTCTTTAGTCCATAATTAGCTAAAAGTTAAGCTCTGTCTAAAAGACCAAGAGTCACTGAAAAGGAATGCTTAAGATAAAGGGTCTGTTAATTAGACATAAAATACGGCATAGACTCAAATGGCTTGTTATGTATATTGAGGACCTGCATACAGGGCTTGAACAGACTTAAGCCTGTTAGTGTGTCACAAAAGACGTCTCTAAAGCAGGGGAAAGGGCACCTGTCTGATCTCTTTCTCATGGCTAGCAACTCAGTTTTAGAGATCTTCTTGGCCAGGAGGGGAACCAGTCAATTAGTCACTGAAGTGGGGAGACCCTTAAGATTTTATTTAGTTCACAGAAGAAATACTCTACTTTCCATTACCACCCTCAGTATCTTCGTATCTTCCTGCTCCTCACCCCTCCACGGTTTCTCCGTAGGTAATTACGCGGTCCTTCTGTGTCTCCCGTGATAACCGCCCTACACGTGTAGTGACAGAAACAGCCCTGGGGGCATCCAACTCGTCAATACCAACCAGATAGGCAATAATTCTCATAGAGGGTCATCTATGCGAACTAAAATAAAATCTAAGGCTCCCTTCCTGAGCAACTATCCAACCCTTCAAGAAATATAAGTATTTATCTTTAGCATTACCATAACCTCCTGTCAATCTCCTCAGCCATGTCTCTTGGTACTTCTTCATAGTCCACAATTTCACTTATATAGCACTGAAATTGGTTCTGGACCTTAACTTCAATATGCTCCCTCAACTTAGGTCTTTCACACATAAGTTTTCTACTCTGCTGAAATCCTTCTTTTTCTTTCCTTCCCTCATCTTTGTTTTCAACTCACATTCTGCCCCCTTTAGAGAGGTTGACCAAGAACCCTAATCCAAGGCAGTGCTCCTCCAGCTGCCATTCTCAGGATGGGCTGCCCTGAGGAAACTGGGGAGGGTGACCTTGACCCAGGGATGACCATCTTCATCATGAAGATGACCTTCATGTCTGTGCGAGAGACTGCAAGTGGCCAGAGCAACACCCCATCGACCATCACAGTGTCTGTCATATGTCAGACCTTTCATTAATATTTGGTGATAAATTTGTACAATTCAGACTCAAGTAAATATTTATACTACATATGCCTGAAAATAAAGTGAAATAATTTATCTTAGTGGTGTAAAAGAAATATTGAAAAGTGTGGTGCAATAAATTAATTAAGAAAGTTATTTAGCACAGAAAGTAACTTTTACTAATGCCCAAAAGTATTGGGAAGTTGCTCATCAGAGTATCAGAGTTCATACTTCTTAGACCAAAGGCAACTAAATGATGACTGCACCTTTTAGTTTCTGTTTTAGGGTATATTTTGTATAGTATGGATATACTTTGTATAGTATGGAAATCTGTATGGATGTTAGTAGATGAAACTTACGATGTAAAACATATTCAAATGAAAACCTAAATAAATGTTTATATATTTGTAGACTGAGTATGAGTAATTCACTTTCCTTCTCCTAGCTTTATATCTCCCATTAACTAAAAAGAGATCATAATCATAATAATTAGAAAAATAACAATAATAATTCTCATTCACCAGAATGTAACTGTCTAAGCTTTACTAAGAACTTAATAAATATTCTATTTAATAAATTATTATCTTGTGAACCCTTCCACAGTGTCATATGTCTGGCACTACTCTAAGAGCTGAGATACAGCTATGAACACTGCAGGCCTCACAGACTTTACATTCTAATGGAGAGAAAAAAGCGTCTACTTGTAACTAAAATGCTATGTTAGATGGCAATGAGCTCTATTAAGAAAAACAAAAGGGAAGAGAAGAATAAATACATGGAATGTATTTGCTTCATGAAGTCGTTGATCAATTAATTTATCTGTTGTACAGAGCTGAGGTCAGTGCAGGCCACTCCCATTATCACTGTTATCACTACGATGATCTGAGACACGGCACGGAGCACGACACACTCTCCACAGCTGATTCCTGCATCAGATGCACTCTCTGAATCTTAGAACTTCAAAAAAAAACAAGTGACATGTATTTATATCTCCAGATAGAGATGGAAAAAACACATGAGAAATTGAATTATGAGACATTATTTTAAATGAAGCATTTTTTTTTCTCCGATGATCAAAAATGATTGGTGGGCCATAAGGAAGGAGGAATATAAGTATTTTGCAGGGCATGAACAATGGCGCCAATTATATTTACATCACTTACTTCCAGAACTTGGTGCATACAGGGTTTGTCCCAAATCAAGATGCCATACGCAAACTAATCTCTTCATTCAAATGTTTACCAATTTTGAGTTCAATTAATTTGGGGATACATAAAGAACAATATATTTAAGAACTCTTAAATATGATGTGATTCAGACTTGCAGGAAAATTCCATTTAATTTTGAAAATAGCAAGACAGAACTATCCTAAATTAAATAAACTAAAATCTTGTATTTACAAGTACTCTTGTCCACATAGGTGTCTTTTTATTTTCAATAGGTTACCTTTTTAAATACAGTAGAACCTCCATAATTTGACCATCTGAGGGACTGTAAAAAACTAGTCAACATACATAAATGGTCGACATAAGGAACTAGGCCAACTGTACTGACATGTACTCGTGGTACTTGTGGTACATGTGTAGTCTGTGAAAAGTAGGTCAGTTTAAGGAGGTGGTCAATACAGGGAGGTGGTCAACCATAGAGGTTCTACTCTATCTCTACTGCTTTAAAAACTATCACATGTACCAATAACATCAATAAAAATAAGTGACTATTCACTTTAATCAAAATATTCTCTGTCCCCTCTTCATATATGCTTTATTTCATAGAGCCCAAAACAAAACCCATTACAAGATGTGTCAGTTTTACATCCAGATAGCTCTAGGAAAGGGGAATCCTTCATATATGTGGCTATTTCTAGGGCCAGTAATAGGGTGACATTAGTGAGACACCTGTGGCACAAAATTTAAGTTGGCATCCGCTCTCAAATGTGTGCAAGTACCATCCCAGTTTCCCAGTGTGTGGCTTCTGTGGCCTTGCTTGCCCTTATCCTCCTTTGTAGTACACAAGTTCTCCCACCCCGACAGGAACTTACCCTGCCATCTCTCCCCACCCCTCCAGCCATATTTGAGAACTTGCTGGGTGGAGGACAGAATATGATCACCATTCCTGAAAAATCCAAACTTAAAATCAGACTCTCTGGGTGGTGAAATTCTTGCTATAATCCCTCTCCATTCCTCTAGAAATTTATAACCATGAGGCAGGAGGCCATTGGGTTTTATTTCTTAATGGAAAGGCTATAAGTTCAAAAAGTAGAGAAACAATGGGGATTTATGGGTTTATTTCCACGATAACTAAAGGGTGACCAACAGTGGGTTTAGGGAAAATGTGGGATGACTTAAAAGTAATATATTTCTCTACGATAGCCTTTCATCTTTCATATAAATATTTTAAAGACAGACAATATGAGGGGCCAATAAGAGCAAAGGGCTCCTGGAGAAAGAGAGCTCAATGCCTGGCTCCTCGTGACATTCACAGGGGACTCACAAATACCAGACAGTGATGTGGAAATCACTCACTAACTGAAGTCCTGGCAGTGATGTCTCGACCACGAGGCATCTATTATTGAGGAGACCATCAGAATGGCTCTTATGATCTCAGCAGTGGCTTCAAATAGTAGAGAGAAGAGACCAGGCCAGGAAGAGACCTGGTGAACGGAAACGAGCGATGACGCTAAAGGTCCCACAATGATTATTAGCAGAAAAATGACGAGAGGACTCGGCTGGGCTCATCTCACCCACTACTTTTGGCACGGATGCCAGACAACTCAGATACCAGCCCAGAGAACTAAGTGGTGGTACCGTGTGGGTGGTTGGGTGTAGGGGGTAAAGCACGGAATGAAAGGAATCCTGTAAGTTTCTGCCATAAGAAACTAAAATAGAAATTAAGTTCAGTTGGAGGAAAATGAAGGAGGGTATATTACCTGCATGTCTGAGTTTCTAGTTGGATATTTGTATTGCATTTTTCAACTTATTGAAGGAGATATTCAGTTGTTAAGAATTTGATTTTGGGTTATTTTTTTAATTTCAAAAACTCCTTCAGACGTCGAGCCTATTTTGAAAGAAAACTATTCTCAGCGATCAAGAAAGCAAGCTCATGCTTGAGACATTGTTTTAAAGTATTGTGTAAGGAGAGAAAAGGGTAGAATAGGAATTGCTTTCTTACTGTGAATCTGGTCAAAAGTCCATTTAGTTTTAGAGCTTAAAAACAGGAATACATATTGTGAATTTGATATGCCCATACTGGGACCTGGATTCTATAACAAATTTAACCAAACCAAGTAGCTGGCTAGCCAAGCAAGGGTGAATGAGATTTAGTGCTAACTTAATTACCTAAGTGGATTTCAACCCTTAATATCCATGTAAACTTGGGAAGGAAAAATGGAGCCAGAAGACAAGGCAAACCTCAAGGATAATTTCAAAAAATATAAAAACTAACCATATTTAGAACACAAGAAATCATATATTAGAAGAAAAACACATCAACCTCTCCTTCCCTGTAGGAACTCTTCCACTGTGCTCTTGTATTTCTCGTGTCACCTCTTACAATGCTTCTTAGCTAAATTCCCATCTCTGCCTGATTTTTCCATCCCGTGTTCAGTGCTATCTGGTGCCATATCAGGGCCTGGTGCAAAAAGAGGAAAGAAAGCCCCTGCATACATGGTTTATTTAATTTTTTAAATTATCCATCTTATTTACTGAGTCTTTTGGCAGCTCCTTATATTTTGTACCTGAGGTAACTCATCTGCCTTTGTCCTAATCCCTAAGGTCTAACTTGCACTCTCTTCCCGTGCCACACAATCTTTCTGGGTAACTCTATCCACAGGTTTTTAATTACTGATACACAAGCACATCTTGACAATTTACCAAAGTCTTCATCTCCATCCCTGACCTTTAATGAGCTTCAAACTTTTCAACTACACAGGGTGCCCCCACAGGCACAAAAACTTCAAAAAAATCCACAGCTAAATTTTCATTATTTCCCCTCAAAAGACCCTCTAGACAACTCGATGCACACATAAATTTTCAAGTTTATGCAAAGAGTAAATAAACCTGAGTGGCAATATTTTCATCTTACGCAGTTGAGGGGCAGTAACAGTACATGGGGTCAAGATTAACTTGAGGGAGAGAAGGCTATGTGCTTTTTGGGCAACAGATGGGAAAGTATACAGAAGCTGCGTGACTTCTGGGAGAGAGAACAAGGAGAAAGAACTATTGTTGCTTTTGGGAAGGAAGAGAAGCAGTTGGGGGTTGTTCGTTGAACATACCCCCCGGGGCTGAGGGGATCTTGCCGCCTCACAATCCGTGCAAAAAGTCAACTTTCAAGTCATATGTCTTTTGCCCCCTAAATAGATTCAAGCTTATCCTCTCTCCTATGTACCCACTTCCCTTAGTCTTCATCATTTATCTTTCAGTCTTCTAAATCAGGGCTCGAATCTTCATCTCCCATCTTCACTATTAAACCTACCTTCCTCACTCTAAAAGCCAGACAGATTCAGCTAAAGGCAATGTGAGTGACTCACATTGATAATTGGAATCCCTTCATAGTTCTTCCTTCGAAAGATCACTATTATTATTTACTAATATTTCTTCAAAAGATTATGAGAATTTCTTGGCAAGGCCTACATCATATTTATCTTTATTTCAATGTAATCAGTGGCACAATATCTGGCCCATTAAATGCAGAAACAAACTATTGACTGAGACTGTAAACTCAAGCAAGAAAAAGTATTTGTCAAAACCCATGGATTAGTCATTTTCATTGCATGTAAGGAAAGAAGACAATGATTTATTTTTATTACCTTATTCAAAAAATTCTTCTTAAAGAGCTTTCTGGGGATTTCCAGTTTCTGGTTCTACCTTTCGCCTTTGGATCCCTGCACAGGTTTCCTAACCTTCCCTGTGCTTCAATTCCCTCCATGAATGGAGATAAAGTACTGTGTGATGCCTACCTCATAGGGTGGTTCTGAAGCTTACACTAATTACTCCACAAAAAGCAATTAGAAATATAACTGCAGATGGTGAATTCTTAATATGCATTATGGTTTATTCCTACTTTTATTTTCTTTTAGTGAGCACCTACTATGTGTCATGTATTTATAATTCTTTTTTTTTTTTTTTTTGAGACAGAGCCTCAAGCTGTCACCCTGGATAGAGTGCCGTGGCATTGCAGCTCACAGCAACCTCCAATTCCTGGGCTCAAGCGAGTCTCCTGCCTCCGCCTCCCAAGTAGCTGGGACTACA
>CAUYON010087509.1:0-13368 GCA_963573935.1 Arctocebus calabarensis
TCCATTGCCCCACATGCTTGTCAGCATTTGGCAGTGTCAGTGCTCTGGACTTTGGATGTTCCTTTTTTTTTGAAACAGAGCCTCAAGCTGTCACCCTGGATAGAGTGCTGTGGCATCACAGCTCACAGCAACCTCCAATTCTTGGGCTCAAGTGTGCCTCCTGCCCTGCCTCCCAAGTAGCTGGGACTATAGGCACCCGCCACAATGCCCAGCCATTTTTTGGTTACAGCTGTCATTGTTGTTTGGCAGGCCCAGGCTGGATTCGAACCCGCCAGCTCAGGTATACATGGCCAGCGCCTTAGCCGCTTGAGCCACAGGTGCTGAGCCTACTCTATCTTTCTTAATATGCACATTCAAATTCATAGTTTAAGCAGCTGTTCCCCGCTGGGTGGTGGCTCACACCTGTAATACCAGCACTCTGGGAGGCCAAGGCAGGTGGATTGCTTCAGCTCAGGAGTTCGAGACCAGCCTGAGCAAGAGCAAGACCCCATCTCTAAAAAACAGCCAGGCATCATGGTGGGAGGCTGTAGTCCCAGCTACTTGGAAGGCTGAGGCAAGAGAATTGCTTGAGCCCGAGAGTTTGAGTTTGCTGTCAGCTAGGACATCCTGGCACTCCACCCAGGGTGACAGTATGAGACTCTGTCTCAAAATAACAAAAAGAAAAAAAAGATTGCTGCTCCAGCTCCAGCCTTCACATCTTCAGTCCAGCCAGTAAGAAAGAAGCAAAGGGAAAAAGCACACTCTGCTGCTGTTGAAGGCGATTTCCTGGAATTTGCATAGACATTTCCATTCATCTGAACTTGATTTCAGGGAAAAAACTCAGCTCAAAGGAAGACTTAGAAATGTAGTCTTTGTCCCGGGTGGCCATATGCTTAGTTAAAAATCATGGTGCTGTCTGTGAGAAATGAGTAAATATTTACCAGATAAACACTACCAGTCTAAGCTACTTTGTCTTTGCCATTTAATTGTCTTGGGTTACTAGAGTCTAAGGCTGAAAAAATATTATGGCTGGTAAAGTGGCCCTATTTGTGTAAAAAAAAAAAAAAAAAGCATTGAGATACGTAGTAATTTTGAACCATTCTGAAGGGTCAAAGTTAGGGTGTTAGCCAACAGAAGACTTAAAAAATATATTTCAGAAGCTATGTTGATTTTATGAACAGACTACAAAATAGTTTTGAAAATATTAACATTATTGGACACATTTCTTTTTAACAAGTGTACAGTTTATTAAGAATTAAACAAAGGCATGGAATGTGATACAGTCCAAATAAGACATTCAAGACAGGTATAATAGCACTACTCACACAAAAAGTTAAATTTCACTTAAAAAAAAATCACAAGACAAAATCACACATTTTTTGTCCATAAAGGAGCAATAAAAAAATAAACTGACATATGATACCAAAGGCATAGGGGACAAAAGCCAAAATAGATAAATTAGACCTCATCAAAATTTAACATTTGGGGTATCAAAGAACACTATCAAAAGAGAGAAAAGGAATGGCAAAAAAACATCTGCGTATCATTTATCTGAGAAGGGAGTAAGGTAAAGAATTCAACAGCAAAATCAAACAATCCAATTTAAATAATGGGCAAAAGACTGGAGTAGACAATTCTCCAAAGAAAATATATAAATAGCCAATAAGTACGTGAAAAGATGCTTAACATCACTAATCACTGGAGAAATGCAAATCGAAAACCAGGAGATACTTTACACCATTAGAATACAGATTAGTTTTAAAAACCCAGTAAGTTTTAGCGATATTTGTACACTCATGTTCATAGCAGCGTTATTCACAATAGCCAAAAGGTGAAAGCAATCCAAGTGTCTGTCCATAGAATGGATAGACAAAATGAGGTATATCCATACAATGGAATATTATTCAACCTTAAAAAGAAATTCTGACTTGTTACAAGATAGGCCTTAAATACATTATGCTAGGTGAAGTGAGCCAGTCACAAAAGGAACAATACTACATGATTTTATTTGTATGAGGTACCTGTAGTAGTTAAATTCATAGAGACAAACAGAATGGTGGTTGCCAAGGGATGTGTGTGTGTATGGGGTGTGGTGAACACTATAATGGGTCTAGTTTCAGTTTGGAAAGATGAATAAGTTCTAGAGATGGATGGTGGTGACTATTGCCCAACAGTGTGAGTGTACTTAATGCCACTGATCTGTATACTTGAAAATGGGTAAAAGAGTAAGTAAACTTTGTTATCTATATAGTAGATCTCCATAGCTGACCACCTCTACATTAACCACAACCTTAAGTTGACCTAATTTTCACAGATTGGACATGCACTATAAGTACTTATCAGTATGGTAAGCATAGTTACATTGACCACCTCTGTATGTTGACCAGTTCGTTATAGACTCTTGGGTGGTCACCTTACAGAGGTTCTACTGTTTTTTACTAAATAGAAATGGTTAAGAATATTTTTTAAAAGTATGTATTTGGGTGTTTTTATACACATGCATTTATATAATCAGACTTGAAACTATTCCTTGATATTTCCCCCCAAGACTTTTGATCTTATTTTGAAATTTAATTTAATTTTTTAAGATAGGATCCTGCTCTGTTGCCTAGGCTAGAGTACAGTGGCATTATCATGGTTCACTGTGACCTCAAATTCCTGGGCTTAAATGATCCTTCTCCCTCAATCTCCCGAGTAGCTGGATGTACAGGAGCAGTGTCACCATGCTCGGCTAATTTTTCTATTTTTTCTAGAGATGAGGTCTCACTCTTTCTTAGGCTGGTGTTAAACTCCTGGACTCAAGCAACCCTCCTGCTTTGCTCTCCCAAAGTGCTAGGATTACATTTGCAAGCCACTGAACCCAGCCTGATGTGATACATTTTTTAAATGCTTTAAAAAATACACAAAACTAGAGAGAATAACATATGGAAAATTCCCTAGTTCCTTTCACCTTCTGTTAACATCTCAGTTAATAATATTTTCCATGAATGATAGACCATTGTCCCAACTATTTAGTACCATTTGCATTTACCATCCTTATTCCAAGAATTTGAATGCCAAATTTTCATATTTGTGAATGGAACTGGCAAAGCCTTAGAAAACTGCCTCATTATAGACTCTGCAAAAGCAGCAGCATTGTGTAGACCAAGGATTGGCAAACTTTTTCTGTAAACATCCAGATAGTAAATATTTTTGGTTTTGCAAGCCACATCAAAACTGTTAAATATTTGTTTCTGCTTTTTCTTTAATAGCCCTATAAAAATGTAAAAATCTTTGTTGGCTTGTGGGACCATGCAAAAATGGCTATAATTTGCTTTTTTGGCAAATTTGGTCCTCAGGCTGTAATTTGCTAACTTCTGGTAGAACATAAGGCCCTTCTGCTACCAAGTCACAGCTCATAGGCAGATGTGGGCGTCTGATAAAGATCAGCCCATCTGAGGGTGGCCATCAACCTCTGTCCCTGCTTAACTTGAACAGGATGAGTGGAGCCTATCATGTCTATCTCCTGAAACTGACAAAGAGACATTTAGAAGTGCACAACCTCAGAAGGAACAGAGAGTGAGTCCTAAGTGAGAGAGCCTCAGTTCCAATCTCAGTATATACATACAATCCAACCAGTTGAAGACATTGTATACCAGCAGAACCTAAATTACTCTCATCAGCTATAATGTAAACTGATACAAACAGAAGACAGTCTGGCAATACCTAGGGAAGTTAAACGTGGGCACATCAATGACCCAGCAATTCCATGCTTAGGTATTTTTCCTGCTGAAGTTCTTATACTGTAAACCAGAAGGTATGTACAAGAACGCTCACAGCATGTAGCTGAGACATCAGTGTTAAACTGATTGGATCCCAGCTCTGCCATTCATGTAGTTGTGTGACCCCACACAAGTTACTTAGCTTTCTGTGCTCCATTTTGCTTATCTGTGAGGTGAGGATAATTATTTTATCCTTACAAGGGGATTAAATGTTATTGCATATGTAGAGTTCCAGGCACATACCAAAAGCTATATTTTTAGCTATTGTCACAACTCTTACTATAGGAGCATTGTTTATAATAGCAAAAAACTTAAAACACTCCAAATCTCCAGCAAAAGAAGACAGATAACTAGAGTAGAAATATACTATGGAACCCTATAGCATGGGAGTTAGAAGAATGAATTAGATCTGTCTATATCAACAGATACAAGTCTTATAAAGATAAGAGGAAAACATAGGCCCAGAAAAACACACATAATATGATCTCTATGGTATCACATACGAAAAAATTAAACCTATTATTTAGAGATGCATACCTAGGTAGCAAGAATAGCAAAGGAATGAAAAAGAAACAAAACGTAGGATAGTGAACAGGGAGATGGGACTGGGAAAGATCCTCAGTGACCTTTGTGAAGTTCTTAAAATGCATAAATCGGATGGGAGGTTACCAGGTGTTCTTCTGCTTTATAAATGAAGAACAATTAACCTCAGCGAACCAAATCTTTAAGATAAAATTTACATAGATATGAACTGAGTTCTTTGAAATTCAGGAAATAAGAATTGAAAACAAAGAGTTTTAATAGTTAACAAGCTCTATAAAAAATTTATTAAGGAACTAAATTGGTCAAACTGAATTTGCTCTAGGAAATATTTTTTGATGAAATTTTATCTGTCTAGTATACTTCTGATTAAAGCCGTTTTCATAGATGCAAAGTCAGTGTGATCTGATTGTCAAAATAGCTGAATTAAATCATCCTGTGCATAGTTAGCAATACCTTAATGATACAATAGGCCTTGAATTTATACAATGAGCTTTACATATCCACAGGGAAAATGAGGTTCTAGCAGGCGTGTTGGTGAGGAGCAGGTGGCAGGAACCTAAGTCAAATGGTTAAAAGGTAAAGTAGCTAGAAAGGAATCATCCCTAGAGATAAGATAAATAGAAAAACGCCAGGGAATACCAGTTTGTTATAGAAAAAGAAGAGCGAATTCAACATTGAGGTGATCAAATGGCAAGTTTGATTTACTTTCCCCAAGATTTGATTTAGCTGGTTCATGGAGTTTAGGAGTGCGCATATCTCTGGACTGCTTCATTTCCAAACGCCACTGCAAACTTAGCTAGTTTCTTAGGCAACAGCAAATACACTGCCTTCTGGACATCATCAGGGGTGAGGGTACAGCGATTTCTGAGATACATCAGATTGCAGGCTTGCATAGTAATGCGCTCAAAGATGTCATTAATCAGGCTGTTCATGACGTCCAAGGTGCGAGATGATATGCCCCTCTGGGGAACCACTTCCTTTAGGACCCTATTTATGTAGAGTGCATAATTTCTATGCCCCAAGGCAATGCTGGAAGATGATTTCTTTCTGGAGACTGGGGATGGATGTTGTCTGGAGAGCTTGAACTTCTTGATTTTGGATCCAGCCATTGCAGATGTTGTCTTCTTGACCAGTTATGAATGGAGAGAAGCAGGGCCTAAGCAAGAAGGGTGGGAGCTCTCATATTTATAGGGATGTATCACAGACTGAGGAGGCTTCTTTCTGATTGGAGGTTACTTTTCCTATGTCACAATCACCTAGCAACTGCGCTTATTTGTTGGCAAGGGAAAGTCTTGCTGTTGGCCAATGTAAAGCTTTCTTTCTTTTTTTTTTTTTTTGAGACAGCGCATCAAGCTGTCACCCTGGATAGAGGGCTGTGGCATCACAGCTCACAACAACCTCCAATTCCTGGGCTCAAGCGAGTCTCCTGCCTCTGCCTGCCAAGTAGCTGGGACTACAGGCGCCTGCCACAATGCCCGGCCATTTCTTGGTTGCAGCCGTCACTGTTGTTTGGCGGGCCCGGGCTGGATATGAACCCGCCAGCTCAGGTGTACGTGGCTGGCACCCTAGCCAGTTGAGCCACAGGCGCCGAGCCCAATGTAAACAAAGCTTTCTTAAGAAGAACAGTTGAGGTTGTTTTCAGGGCAGAAAAGAGGAGTGCTCATTTTTTCTACTTTGCTTCTTGACAATTTCTCAGAATTGGGCAAAATCTCATCAAATTGGGGGCTTAGTCTTAAAGGAAAGTAAAGGAGAAAGTACTCCCTTTCTGAGATCTGTGTTTATAAAAGCTTTCGTAAATTCATCTTATAAGCAAATGAATAAGTAAGCCATTAAAAAAAATCTCAATATGCTCATTTTATAATTTTAAAAATGGCTAATCTGGTTTTAAGATTTAGGGGTGGCGCCTGTGGCTCAAAGGAGTAAGGCGTCGGCCCCATATACCAGCGGTGGCGGGTTCAAAACCCGCCCTCACCAAAAAACTGCAAAAAAAAAAAAAATTATAACCTGTATTTTTATTTTTAATATTTTTTATTTATTTATTTATTTTCTTTTTGAGACAGAGCCTCAAGCTGTCACCCTGGATAGAGTGCTGTGGCATCACAGCTCACAGCAACCTCCAACTCCTGGGCTCAAGCGAGTCTCCTGCCTCTGCCTCCCAAGTAGCTGGGACTACAGGCGCCCACCACAACGCCCGGCTATTTTTGTTTTGGTTGCAGCCGTCATTGTTGTTTGGCAGGCCCAGGCTGGATTTGAACCCGCCAGCTCAGGTGTACGTGGCTGGCACCTTAGTCCGTTGAGCCACAGGCGCCGAGCCTGGAAGTATAAATATTTTAACAATGTTGATTCTTCCCAGCCATGAGCTTGGTATGCTCTTCCATTTGTTAATATCTTCTGTTATTTAAGAAGCAGATTTTTAAGACCCCACTCACACATAAAGGTAACTACAATTAATGAATCACTGGACTAGAGATGGACGATCTCCTTATTTTACTAGAATGCTTAATGAAGGAAGTTGAATTTTGTTAAAACTGATAATCACTTGTGTTTAATACCTCAATCCTCAAATCCTTGTTTCAGATAACTTGGTGATCACAGAATAAAATCTCATTGTAATAACACATATTTGTTTAGCCCATGTAGAAAAAGCCAGGGGTATGGGAATTAGAAGCTCTGGATTCTATCTTAGTTCTGATTGTTCCGCTTATTATATCTGTGATCATCTTTGGGTCTTAAACTTTTTTTAGAATAAAATTTTTTTTCCTAAGGTAAAATTCTAAAAAGCAAAACTTTAATTTTGTCATTAGAAAGATAAATTAGGTATTTGTTGTAGGAAATTTGGGAAATAGCTTAAAGAATAAAATCATCTATGATCTTATTTCTCAGAGATGTGGCATAGTGTCTACGTTTTCCTATGGATTTAAATTTCTCCTATAGTTGCACGTTAAGGCAGTAGAATTTTTATTATATTTCTGCTCATGTATAAAGCTAAATACAGTTTTCCCCTCCTCAGAAATGATGATCGGGAAATTTTATTGGAGTGTCAGAGAAGAGGACCATCATTCAAAACATTCACATATTTAGCTGCCAAATTGGACAAAACTCCCCATCAGGTAACTACCCAATTTTTCTGTCTCTTTTGGTTCATAGATGTTGCTGCTCTAATTACATAGATGTTATTGTTTTTTAAGAGATGGAATTTTTCTATTTTGGCTGGGTTGGATTCAAATTCTTGGGCTCAAATGGTTCTACTTCAGCCTCTCCAGTAGGTGCAGACATTTACTAATCTACTTCTTTAAACGTATGGCTCAGGGTAGGACTGTTAAAAACTTGGTGATTTTTGGGGCGGCACCTGTGGCTCAAAGGAGTAGGGCACTGGCCCCATACGCTGGAGGTGGTGGGTTCAAATCCAGCCCTGACCAAAAACTGCAAAATAAAACTTGGTGATTTCTAAGAAGTATGACTGGAATGATCTTTTTCCCCCTGTGTCTTATCATTTACTAATTTTTTTTCCTAGCTTGAAAAGTTTCGGCTGAAATGTCTGCTGTCATCCTCATTTACATATTTTATCTCAGGAAGTTTTGTAATGATGTTTGGTTGTTTAAGAAAGTTTATTATTGGCCTCTTTGCTTCTTTCCTTACTTGCTCTTGGAATGGAGGCCCATTCTCTGTGTATGGTGATCATATTCTGTTTATAAACTTTCTTAGTCTGTAACCCTACCTTGCTCTACCTAAATAGTTCTATGCTTGTCTTTTTTTTTCTTTTTTTTTTTTTAAGAGACAGTCTCACTTTATCACCCTCAGTAGAGTGCTGTGGTATCATAGCTCACGGCAACCACCTACTCCTGGGCGTAGGCGATTCTCTTGCCTCAGCCTCCCGAGTAGCTGGGACTACAGGTGCCCGCCACAATGCCTGGTTATTTTTTTTGTTGCAGTTTGGCCGGGGCTGGGTTTGAACCTGCCACCCTCGGTACATGGGGCTGGCACCCTACCTACTGAGCCACAGGCGCTGCCGCTCCATGCTTGTCTTTAAAAAAAAAAGAAAGAAAGAAAAAAAGTTTGATATTGAGAAGTTAATCTAGTGTTCACCTTTAGTATGAAGGTATGTTATTTATATTTATTTATTTATTTATTTTAGAGACAGTGTCTTACTTTATCACCCTTGGTAGAGTGCTGTGGCATCACAACTCACAGCAACCTCCAACTCCTGGGCGTAGGTGAGTCTCTTCCTCAGTCTCCCGAGTAGCTGGGACTATAGGTGCCCGCCACAACGCCCGGCTATTTTTTATTGCAGTTTAGCTAGGGCTGGTTTTGAACCTGCCACCCTCAGTATGTGGGGCCAGCGCCCTACCCACCAAACCACAGGCATCGCCAATATGTTAATTTTTTAAACATTATTTTAGGACAGGTGCAATGGCTCATGCATGTAATCCTAGCACTTTGAGAGGTTGAGGCAGGAGGAGCTCTTGAGGTAAAGATTTTAAGAGCAGCCTGAGCAAAGTGAGTTCCTATCTCTACTGAAAATAGAAAAATTATGTGGGCATGTACCTATAGTGCCAGCTACTGGGGAGACTGAGGTGGGAAGATCACTTGAGCCCAGGAGTTGGAGGTTGCTGTGAGCTGTGACACCATGCCACTCTACTCAGGGTTGCTGTAAACTAGGCTGAGGCCACTGCATTCTAACCTGGGCAACAGAGCAAGACTGTGTCTCAAACAAACAAAAGCACATGATCTTGGGTGGTGCCTGTAACTCAAGCGGCTAAGGTGCCAGTCACATATACCAGAGCTGACGGGTTCAAATCTGGCCCAGACCTGCCAAACAATGATAACTATAACCAAAAAATGGCTGGGTGTTGTAGCGGGCACCTGTAGTCCCAGCTACTTGGGAGGCTGAGACAGGAGAATAACATGAGCCCAGGAGTTGGAGGTTGCTGTGAGCTGTGACGCCACGGCACTCTACTCAGGGCGATAGCTTGAGGGTCTGTCTCAAAAAAACAAAACCAAACAAAACACATGATCTTTTTACTATTTTGGGTAACTTTCTCTGTCTTTAGATATTTAGTGAAAATATTCTTCAAAGCTGGATACAGAGTATTATGATAGTTATAATTAACACTCATTTTTAATTTTTCAGGTCTCAGAAAGATTCCAGCAGTTATTGAAGCTCTTTGAAAAGTCAAAATGCAGGTAGTTAATGGTTACACTACAGGAGACTAGTAAAGTAAATATTTGACACTGTAATTGTGCATGAATGACCTTTTAGTCACTGAAGATGTGAGTAGTGGGTGAGCAGCATGCAAGTGAACCCCTGCTCACGTCACAGGTTGGAGGATGACTGCCCGTGCAGGCCCCTAAGCTCACCTCACCCACAGGGATGTGCTCGGAGTGAAGCCTGCTGCATTCAGACCAGCACGGCATCGCTCCCCAACCTTCTGATTGCCGAGGAGTCTAAGGTGGGGGGAAAGACATTTGATGACTAATAATAAATTTTTCATAGATGAAGAAAAATAAAAAAAAAAAAGAATTCTTGAATAGCAGTATGTGCTTCATAATCAATGAAGTCTGTGTAGTCTTTGTAATTTAACGTGTCTCACTCATTTGTAATTAGGAGTACTAAAAATGTTTAAATAAAAAGCATTCATAAATATAAAGTCCATTGTCATCAAATGGACATGATTTACCATATTATTAATAATGTTTACAGACATGTTTCCTCAGTTTCTTATACTTCCTGTAAAAGCCATTCTTGTACAAGTTTATTAGGGCAGTAATACTTAAATTAGAAGGCTGGATACAGTGGCATGTTCCTATAGTCTCAGCTACTTAGTAGGCTGAGGGGGGAGGATCACGTGTGCCTAAGGGTACGAGTCTGGGTCTGTGCCGGTAGCTCAGTGTGTAGGGCGCCAGGCTGGCAGGTTCCAACTCGGCCTGGGCCTGCTAAAACAACAATGACAACTGCAACAACAACAAAAATAGCCAGGCATGTGGCGGGCACCTGTCGTCCCAGTTACTTGGGAGACTGAGGCAAGAGAATTGCTTAAGCCCAAGAGTTAGAGGTTGCTGTGAGCTGTGACGCCATAGCACTGTACCCAAGGCGACATAGACTCTGTCTCAAAAAAAAAAAAAAAAGAGTACTAGGCTACAGTGCTCTAGGATTGCACCTATACCAGCCTGGGCCGTGTAATAAATCTGATCTCTAAATCATTGGTTCTTTTTTTTTTTGAGACAGAGCCTCAAACTGTCACCTTGAATAGAGTGCGGTGGCATCACAGCTCACAGCAACCTCCAACACCTGGGTTCAAGTGAGTCTTCTGCCTCCGCCTCCCAAGTAGCTGGGACTACAGGCGCCCGCCACAATGCCAAGCCATTTCTTTGTTCCAGTCGTCGTCCTTTGGTGGGCCCAGGCTGGATTCGAACCCGCCACCTCAGGTGTATGTGGCTTGTGCCTTAGCCTGTTGAGCCACAGGCGCTGAGCCCATACAATTATTTTTGTTGCTACTTCATAACTGTAATTTTGCTACTGTTATGAATTGTAATGTAAATATCTGATGCAGGATGTATTTTCATTGTTACAAAGGGATCCTGACCCACAGGTTGAGAACCACTGCTCTAAATAGCTAAGTTGCCAGCAGGTTTTTTCTATAAGACCTTAGCCAATTGAAGGTCAAGTGTGGTGGCTCACACCTGTAATCCCAGCACTGTGGGAAGCTGAGGTGGGCAGATTGAGATAGAACAAGACCTCATCTCTAAAAATAGCTAGGTGTTGTGGTGGGTGCCTGTAGTCCCAGCTACTGGGGAGGCTGAGGCAGGAGGATCACTTGTGCCCAAGAGTTTGAGGTTGCTGTGAGCTATGATGCAACAGCACTCTACTGAGGGCAACGAAGAGAGACTGTTGTCAAGAAAAAAAGACATTAGCCAATTGGTTAAATATTTTGGGTTTTTATGTTAGGAAAATTTTAAAAATATTTAATGTATCACAGTATTTTTCAGTTGATTTGTATTCATAATTATTTGAATGCAAAACACTCATTTTAAATTAAATGAAGTTTGCATTAAATCTGAATAGAGGAGCTGGAGTGGTGGCTCACCTGTAATCCTAGCATTCTGGGAAGCCAAGGCGGGTGGATTGCCTGAGCTCACAAGTTCAAGTTCTGGAACAGGCTGAGCTAGATCGAGACCTGTCTTTAAAAGAAAAAACAATGGTTGGGCATTGTGGCGTGTGCCTGTAGCCCCTGCTACTTGGGAGTCTGAGACAAGAGAATCGCTTAAGGCCTAGAGTTTGAGGTTTCATTGAGCTATGATGTTACGGCACTCTACAGAGGACAACAAAGTGATACTTTGTCTCAAAATAAGTAAGTAAATAAATAACAATGAATAGAAGCCACACATTGGGAAGTTTTGAATGTTTTTTGAGTTGAGTTGTAAATCTCTGTTCCAAATATGTATTACTGTCCTTAGATAATCTGTTGATTGGGTGCAATGGTTCACACCTGTAGTCCCAGGACTTTGGAAGGTTAGGCAGAATAGATGATCAGCTTGAGGCCAGGACTTTGAGTCCAGCTGTGGCAATATAGTGAGACCCCATCTCTACTAAAAAGAAGAAAAATGAGCCAGGCTTGGCAGTGAGTGGCTCAGATACTTAGGTGGCTGAGGCAAGAGTGTCACTTGAAGCCTGGAAATTCAAGGCTGAAATGAGCTATGATTGCACCACTGCTTTCCATCTTGGGCAGCAGAGTGAGAATTTGTCTCTTTAAAAAAGGGATTATTAATTTTCATATCTCTAAGCAACTGGTTTGCTAGTGAGATCTTCAAAATATGTTTTGTAGTTTAATGTGAAATTCTGTTTCTGTAATTCAGGATGTAATATTGAATAATGGGGAATTTGGGGAGGCACCTTATTCTAAAGAACTTAAAAAATAGGTTAGTACAAAAGCAGTTGGGTTATTTTTCAGATTTGTTTGCTTTAAGATTTTCACTGCGGGAAGTGCCTGTGACTCAGTGAGTAGGGCGCTGGCCTCGTTATACTGAGGGTGGCGGGTTTGAACCCAGCCCTGGCCAAACTGCAACAAAAAAATAGCCGGGCATTGTGGCGGGCGCCTATAGTCCCAGCTACTCAGGAGGCTGAGGCAAGAGAATCGCCTAGGCCCAAGAACTGGAGGTTGCTGTGAGCTATGATGCCATGGCACTCTAATGAGGGTGACATAGTGAGACTCTGTCTCTAAGAAAAAAAAAGATTTTCACTGTCTTAAAGAAATTAAATTGAGTTTCTTTGTTTGCCTTAATATTATCTTTTTTTTTGAAACAGAGTCTCACTTTGTCACCCTCAGTAGAGAACTGTGGGATCACAGCTCACAGCAACGTTAATCTGTTTAAGCGGTTCCCTTGTCTTAACCTCCCAAGGAGCTGAGACTATAGGTGCCCGCCACAATGCCTGGCTGTTTTTTCACCACTGTCATTGTTTGGGTTCGGACCCACCAGCCCTGGTGCACATAGCTGGTGTCGTGGCCGGTGTCCTAGGTGCTGAGCTACAGACGCCGAGCCTCCTTAATATTATCTTAAAGTATGATTTCTGTTCTCTTGAAAAAGGGATATAAATTCATGAAAGAATTAACTTGTATGTGCAAGTGTTGCTTATTAGTTCAAAATTTCCAAGTTTCATTGCAAATCTAAGATCTTATCTTTCACAAATTTAAACTCCTTTAATGAACTTGATGTTTTATTTGCTTGCCTGATGGCTATGTAGTAGCTTATAGTTCATTCCTGGGTTGTGTCTCTCTCTCTTTTTTTTGAGATAGAGTCTCACTGTGTTGTTGCCCTTGGTCGAGTGTGCCATGGCATCATATCTCACAGCAACCTCAAACTCTTGAGCTGAAGTAATCCTCTTGCCTCAGTTTTTCTTTTCTTTTCTTTTTTTTTTTTAAATTGTTGGGGATTCATTGAGGGTACAAGAAACCAGGTTACACTGATTGCATTTGTTAGGTAAAGTCCCTCTTACAATCGTGTTTTGCTCCCAAAAGGTGTGGCACACACCAAGACCCCATCAGTTTTCCATTTTTAATACAGATGGGGTCTCAACTCTTGCTCAGGC
>CAUYON010087511.1:0-38196 GCA_963573935.1 Arctocebus calabarensis
TTGATGTGCGTTCCTCGACCTTGTCTCTTGGCTCAGCTCCAAACCGTTGGCTTTCTTGCTAAATTTCTGTCCTTTAACTCTCCTTCTGGACAGGAGCGTCTGCAGAAAGCTGGCTACAGACCGCCATCTTGGCTCCTCTCCTCTCCCTTCCACTGGTATTTTAATGGACACTCTTTCATGCATCTTTATACAAGGTAGGGCAATTAAGTTCACAAACTCAACCTAGAAAAATTGCTGCATCCATCACTGCAGAAAATTACCATGGTCACCTTTGAAATACTCCCTTTTGGAAGCTATAACACCGACAGCAAATTTACCCCTCAAAGCAATCTGGAACTCTTTGTCTGGAATGGCCATCACAGTTGTGTGGTATAAGACCTGACAATTAAATTTGTGAACTCATCTTACAAAAAATGCTGCCTCAGTACTGAACATCGGTAGAATCAACTCTGAAGTATGCACCTTGGTCATCTGGTGACTGGATGATGTTTGGCAATGATGGATATAGCACTTTTTCTAAGATGAGTTCACGAAACTTAATTGTCTGACCTCACCCCTTCAACAATTCCTCTCTCTCTCTCTCTCTATATATATATATATATGTGCATATATACAGATGTGGGGTTGTTAAAAAAAATGCCAGAATGATTCAATGACTCCAAAAATAAAGCTGACATGTTTCAGCTCCTGTGTGCTGTGGTTGAAGTTACATAATGTTGGGGCCTTCAAGAACCAACCTCAACACTAATTTTACAGATGAGAAACTCAGACAGAAAGGGTTAGATGTCTTGCATTTAAATGGCTTGCTGAAAGCAAAAACCATATTATCCTTCTGTGAATCCCTGCAAGAAACCAAATATGCTTTATGAGTTGAGCAACTACTTTCCAAGACAAAACCCAGTAACAACAATAATAGGGATCATTTATTGAGCATCTATTAAGTGTCAAAAACTGTGTTGGATCTTTATACAAATTTACTCTTGTAACATCTAATTCTGTAAAGAGTTAACATTTTATAGATGAAGAAAGTAAGGAGCACGGGCGAGTCATTTGCTTCCCCTCAAGCATCTCCTGACTCCAAAGCGGCGCCGCTGCTATTCCTCTGGGCTGCCGTCCAGCACCAGCAGCGCCTGGAACCGGCATCTGGTTACTTGGAGCTTGTTAAACTACCCTCAGCATTAATTTTCAGCTTTCAGCTGATACCGCTGACTTCTCTCCCTTTGTCAAGCAGTAAATTCAGTCAAATAGGCCTGGGATTGTCTAATCGCTTTAGCCCAGGATCCGGTAGCTGATAAAGCAAGTTTATGCTTTGTATTTTATAAACAGAATTGATGCCGTGTAAATTGACTATCAACTGTGCTCTTAAGTGGGCCATTTAAAATTAAATGTACTAGAGCTACTCCGTGGGCCTCATATTATACCCAGAGCACAGAGGGTTGAAACAGTGATGGAATCAGCTACTTTCATTTAAAAACTACAAGTTCACACACTAAAGTGTCATACGGCTGTGCTAAGGTGGGAAGGGACGAGAGTGAGCAGGCACTGTCCTGCAGGTAAGAAGTTCCCCCCTCCGCAGGGTGATAATGACAGTGCTGATAAGACCAGGAGGATGAGGAGGGCTCTTTGGTCCATGCCATGGCTTTGTGTCAAGGTCACCTTCGAATGTTAGCACACAGAACGAACACAGCAGGATCTCTGGCGTGCATAGGCCAGTGAAGACTTCAGAGTCTCCTATGTACTCAGAGTCCATTTTCTTACTTGTTACTTTCCTAATTTAAAGAAGAACATTTGTAGAAGATTACTACAAAATTTTGTGTGTTGACATAACAAAGGGTCACAAACCTAATGTCTTAAACCAACAGAAATGCATTCTCTCGTAGTAGTTCTGGAGACTAGAAGTTCACAATCAAGGGGCTGGCAGGGCCAGGCTTCCCCTGAAGGGTCCAGGCAGTGTCCTTCATCACGTCCTCTGGTTTTGGAGGTGTCAGCACCCTGGGTGTCCTGGACGTGCTGCGTCACTCCAAATCCTGCTTCCGTGGGCACGTGACTGTCGTCCTTCCGTGCGTGACTTTGTCTCCCCCTCTCCATGGGACCAGTGAAGGGGCACCTTCATCTGTGTAACCTGCGTCTTAATTACATCTGCAGAAACTCTGTTCCTAAAGGCACATTCGCAGAAACCGAGAGGACGACTCAGCACAGTTGAACCCATCGTAACCGTTGGCGATATGTGGTTTTTACGTACTGAAGAAAAACTCTGTAAAATCTAGAAAACACAGAAGCAGAAAAGTGTCTTTTTTAATCTAACCAAATTCATAGCTGTTATTAGTGCTTGTATCTCTCCTGTATGTGAGCACAGAGAAACACGCATCCACAGCTGGCTTTGTGGTTTGTAAAGCGGTCAGTCCTTTAAGCCGGACATGTTGCGCTGTGAACGTGCAGGATAGCTGGAAACAGCACGAATGTCATCCCAGAGAGCCAGAGAGAGATCACACAATTGGATAAATAATCCCCCGGCAAGTGCTGCAGAGGAGAGCCTGGGGTGCTGGGGAGGCTGTGGGGACGGCGGGCGGGGCCCAGCCCTGAGGTGCACACTGCCCAGCCTGTGGGCAGGTCATGGCATGGCAAAGAATAACACCAAGGAGCCACGGGGAATGAAGTGTTGGGAGCTGCGGGCGAGGCGCGAGCTTTGCTTGAGAGAAAGTGCAGAAGGGCCGGGCGCTGGCCGCCCAGGAGCAGGGAGGCCGGGACCCCCGGAGGTGGCTCTGCTGACAGGAGGCTCCTTTCTCAGAGAACAGACTCCACTTGCTTCATCGTCTTCTTTTGTTCCTTCTCTCTAAGTGTGTTTGTGGGATGTGAGGAAATAGGAAGTAAAGCAAATTTGAGGCGCTCAGGGAGGTTTGATACTTTTGTGTTTGGGGGGTAAGGGATAGAGAACCCAAACCCCACTGCGTTTACACAGACATGAGCAGTATCACCCCACTCCTGAAACCTGCATCTAGAACCCCTGAGTTCTGAAATCAAAGTTAGTGGCGGGGACTGTGTCCCTTCAGGTCTCCAGGTGGCCCCGTGCAGCGAGCTCACCCGGGCTGAAACCCCCGGCTCAGCCTCAGAGGCAGGTGAGGACAGGATCCAATTTTGATTCTCATCTCTGCGTTCCCAGTGGCTGGCACAGTGCTGGCCCAGAACTGCGTGTAGGACAGAGGGTGGCTTTTCATTCTGCAGTCAGAAGACACAGCTATCATTAATGCCTGGGTCTTTGTCCATATTTCTGACTTCCCAAGAAGCACTTCAGACAAACAGTTTTTCATACTTTACATTTACAATTATAGAGCTTGATTGAAAAAAATTAGAGACCTTTAATAATCCATTACGAGGTCAATCAGAACCTCTCAATCAGAAAGGACGGTGCACCTACTGTGCTTATTGCAAGGGTATATGTCAAATATATTAACAGTAGAGTATAATTGTCTAAACTCAACAATTAAATAAGTGAGGTGAAGGCCATGGTAACCAGCTGGATGTAAATATTCCAAATTGTATATAAAATTGGCACATTGTACCCCACAAATGCGGTAATGAACACAGTCATGATCTAATTAAAATTAAGTAAATAAACAAACAAACAAACAAAATGCATTGAAGAACATTAAAAAAAAAAAAGAAAGAAAGAAAGAAAAGGCTGTGCTTGGCCATACCTTTGCCTCTTATTTTAGTGGGCTGGCATACTCTTTTTTTTCATTTTTTCTCCCTTTTTCCCTTTTTCTTCTAATACTATTGGCTTTCATGTTTACTTATTTATTAGAATATTAAGTAAGATAAAAACAGAAAAAACAATAAAAGTATGCTCCTTATGCTCCTGTTGCAAATAAATTATTCTGGTCAACCAATGAAAAGTGAGTCTCACCTTCAGCCCCCTGTGCTGGGGTACGAGGCAGCGGGAAGCAGACAGTTAACACCAGTTTGGGGGAAGAGGCTAAGAGGAGATGGCCTGTGGCTCCCTGCGTTTAGTGCATCCTCCAGTGTATGGTATGTACAATTGTTACCCTGCTCATCTGGATGCTGTGCTGCGGATTCGAGAAACTCCGGTGAGCCCACTCGCTTCCCAGGCTCAGCAGCACCAGAGGGGTGACTTCAGAGCGTGGGGTGGGGGATTCGGAGTCAGGAGGCTGCTGCTCCCAGGCCTGCCTTTGTGCATCGTCCCCACACCACAGGCCTTTCCTCCTGCTAGTAAGGGTTCTTGAGAGAGTTGTGGTGAATAAATGGGGGAGGGGAAGGGCTAAAGGACAAAGACCGCATCATGAATCTCTTGTAAGGAGGAGAGCATGTCAACTTAAGACATTCGTGTCCGACGGGCAACAAGTGTTAGAACAGACCATCTCCCTTCCCTTTATTCCACTAGTTAGCTCTACATCCTCAGGATAGGGGTGGGCACTTTATGAATTGTAAATAAAATTATCTCCTCTATGAACCCAATCCTTTTTTCTCAAGATGGATACTTTCACTCTTTTTTATTAAAAGTCAAAAAAGATGAGCTTAGAATTGCTAACAGCACTTAACAGTTTTCCTAAAGAAGAAAAAAGCAATATAAGTTACACAGTTTTGAGAGTGATTTAATATGTTCAGTAAATGTTCTGCAAACCTTTAAACTGTACCACGTCCCTCAAAGAATGATACAATACGTCTCCCTTTCCAAGGCCATAGAGGCAAAATATAGTTAGTGCTGGCTTCCACTTGGAAAAACTCCATTCATTTCATGAAAGTTATCTGTGATAACTTTTTGTTGTTTAAAAATAGCTTTCCATTGGCTCAATAAAACTATAAATATTTATAATGACATAAATTACCAAACAGGCCATGTACACATTCATGTATATAAAATGAAAAATTGGAAATGTGTATCGTATGTATAATTGTCAACTTTATACATGTAATACTTGATATATACGTTATATATAAGTACATAATGATACAGTTATATTTACATAATCTATTTAATATTTTATATTTAACATTTAATAAGTTATAATTTATTTAATATACTTACTATATATTTACATAGATTTATATAATTCTAAATAAGAATATATAAGCATCACTTGCAGTCGACTTCAAAACAGGTATTTTTCGTGTAAAAATAGTTTTTCTCTCATATACAATTAACTAGAACTACAGATTAAAAATGTTGAAAAATCAAAAGTCTTACCTTTTGTTTTGGACAACAGCAGAGAGACAGTTGAATATGAGTTGTGGGGAAGGAGAATACGGGAACACTGGCCGAGGTAGGTCCCGCCACACCGACCGGGAAGGGACCCCGGCAGACGCAGACCCAGCGGTCACGGTCAGGGCGAGGCCCCGTGAGTATTAATGAGCCTGGTACGACTGATCTAAAAGATCAAACTGGGGGAATGATGGCAACGGGCTAGATGCGCAGGAGGAAGCAATGGAGGGGAAATAAAATTGGAAATTTGTTCAGAAATTCCTAGTGGGATGGTGAATGCATTGATCTGACCTTACATCATAGAAATAAGAGAGAAATTTTCCTGAACCGCCATTAAGTTTATAAGAAGTGGCTAGGAAGGTGTAGGGGACACTCCAGAGAAACAGGGGAGACCCCCCACACCCCAAATTTGGTTCAGATGTCAGCGCTTACCACACTGCCGGGGACACGCAGGCACAGGGGGGCGTGAGAGGTTTATCCCCACACACTGGGGCTCTCGGTGGAAAGAAATGGCTCTTCAAGGTGGCCCTAAAATGACCAGAAAGAGTAGGGAGGGACTAGCTGGCTTTTTTCTACGTTGGCTGGGGCCTGGGGTCAAACTGTGGGTTCCTGCTTGTGTTTAAGTATTGATGTCTACATGTCAGTATGAAAGTGGGGAGCACCTGGGCTTTCTCCTCCACTTTCCCTTGTGAGCTGAGGGCCCCGAAGGTGGGGTGAAGTGAAGGAGGGGCAAGGCTCTAAAGTTGTCGGCAGTCAAACAGTGAAAAGTGAGTTTGGCCTCTCTATTACACCAAGGGGCCCTAATGTATGGTACACTGAGACCTCTTCTGTCGAATTCACTACCTGCAAATTCCAAATTGCAGATTATTTAATCCAGAGTTAGAGCAGGCTTACCGCCTTCCCTCAGGGCTCTTACCTTGTTAGCCGAGGTCTATCCAATCCCCAAACAGTTTCCTTTCTGCCAGTCGCAGGGCATAAAGTGCTGCTGTTCAAGATTTATCCCCAGGCCCGTCACAGCCTTGAAAGCAGCATATTTCTCAATAGATGAGACTTTAATAGCGGGCCTTTGAACAACAGTGTGAGGCTGAGAAGTTGCTTTGAAATAAGATGGAGCCGAGAGTATTGGGCACCCACCTGAAAGCACAGAGACATAACAGAAACATTAGAAAGAAATAAAACATGTCTCATTGGTGCCAAAATTTCTCTGAATGACATTAGTGCATGTGCCTGTTATGTGTGTGTCAGAAAACAGAAAGGCAAAGGGAAGCTTCAGTCTGAGCTCCGTCAGGGGACTGAGTGTGCACTGGCACTCTGGGCCTGCCTGGATTCCAGCAGACGACACCAGTGACCTGGGAAGGAAAGGGCCTTCCCACCAACTCAGGGGAAAGAAGCGCGGCGTCTCTGTTCTTTCCTTTTAAAACTCCAAGTGGTGCCTGTGCTGTGCACCTGGCTTGGGGCTGCACTGGTAGCACGGCAAGGAAATCTTGATTTGTTTCATTTCTGGATTAAATAATCTGCTTTTGTATGTTTGCTTCTTAATTTCAGAAAGCTTTATTAAAATACTAGTGTCACCGGGCCTGTTGGTATGTGTGTATAATCCCAGCTCAATGGAAGTTGAGGTGGGAGGATTCCCTAAGATCGAGAGTGAGAGTGGAGATTGGGCAACACAGTGAGACCACATCTCAAAAAAATAAATAAACCAATCAATAAAAATATAAAATAGAGTAGTTGTACTCACCCACTGTGTATTCACTTTATATTGGGGGTATATTCTGATCCCAAATTATTTGAAATACTCTAAAACCTAAATAAAAATGAACATGAGTTCTAAATAAACAACATCAGAGATCACTAGTGCTCTAAAAATTTTTGAAAATGAGGAGACAAAACTTAAGTCATTTACCCCAGGTCACTAGGCTGCAAAGTAATAAAGCCAGTTTTTTGCTTTTTACTCCATTGTTGTTCTATTATTTTGACTGTCATAGACATTTAAAATACGTCCAAAAAATTTTAGGTTTTTAATGATGCTCAAGCTGGCTTTAAAGAAAAAAGACTTAAAATCAAACAACCGTGTATTTTGAAACATCTAATTCCCTCAAATCTAGTTTCTAAATGCAGCAGGTTTTTCACTCAACATATCTTTCCAAATGGTTTTGGTGTATAAAAATAACTTCCGTGTGTATTAGACAGTCAAAAGAAACTGAAGGTGCCCCTGATGTGGTGGCAGGGTCCAGGACGCCCGGGAACCACCTGGGAGTTCTGTCACTTGGAATTGCCCGATGGTTGGGAGGTCAACATCAGACGTAAAACATGCGTTGTTTGCATACCTATAAATGGCTTCCAGAATTAAAATTATACAGCCATTTCACTCTCACATCCTTCTATATAATCTCAGCTCTGTCTACACCTATCTTCAGTCTTCAGTCTTCTGACTTCGTTTCCTTCCACTTATAAGTCAAATGAGCCAATTTTAAAGAAAACTGTCCAACAAAAGAAGCAACAGTAATGCACCTTATCAATGACCCATGATAATGGCTGACATGATGAATAGGTAAGGATTAGTAGTGTAGTTCATGCAAAAATGGCAGGGCCATTTGCAAAAATGGTGGCTCACACCTGGAATCCCAGCACTCTGGGAGGCCAAATTAGGGAGATCCCTTGAGGTCAAGAGTTCAAGACCAGCCTGAGCAAATGCAAGACCTTGTCTCTACTAAAATACAAAAAAATAGCCAGACATTGTGGCAAATACCTATAGTCTCAGTAACTCAAAAGGCTGAGTCAACAGAATCACTTAAACCCAAGAGTTTGAAGTTGCTGTGAGCTAGGCTAATGCCTAGCCTATGTAACACAAATAAATAAATAAATAAACAAATAAACCAAAAAAGCAAGAAACCAGATACCATACTGGTTTAACAGACTGTAGGATACACTGAAAATGATTGTCCAAAGTTCAGGTGAAACATTAAATGTTTGGAACAGAATTCATTTACAAACTTACAACTGATAGAAGAAGATAACATCTTCACAATGTTAGTAATTTTCATGGACTATTGGGAAAGAAAGAATAACATATTTCTTTTCAGGATCTGGTTAAATTATGAAGGTATGACATTCGATTTGGGGATGATTCTATCACTTATTTTTTCCCCTATATTCTAACTCAAGACTTCAGTTTTTAAAAACATGAAATTAGTTTAACTTTTTTCATTCAATTCAAATTATTTAAACTTTGTGTGTACTACTTTTTTCTTTTTCCTTTTTCTTTTTAAGATGGGGTCTCAGTGAGTTGCCCAGGCTGGAGTCCAGTGGCTATTCACAGTGTAATCGTAGCACCCTACTACCTCAAACTCCTTGGCTTAACCGATCCTCCTGCCTCAGCCTCCCTAGTAGCTGGCACTACATGCACACGTCACAAGCCATGGCTCATATACTATTTTTGTGTGCAGCCTACTTAACAGGCACAATAAAATTTTGGCTGTGAAATGAAATATCCATTCAAAAACTTGGCCAGCAAGTACATATGGCTCAATATTTTATATGTAGGACAAAGAGAACATGTAACGCCACAGGTAACTTCTACCTTTACTGACTGCAGGCTGACTGCACAGCAAGTGTCAAAATTCTCTACTTGCAGCTTGGACATTGGAAAGCTAGATTTATAATCTAGTTTCCCTGGTTACCATGAAATTAGGAATCTTATTTACACACAGGAATATTTGGTTTCCTCACCTGTAGTCAGGTGATGATAGCAGGAACAGCACCACCGCCCCCTTCAGAAAGCGGCGATTTGCTGCCCACAGGGGGCTCAGCACAGCGCCTGCCCCAGCGTGGCTTCCGTCGGGGGTGGCTGTCGCTGCTGTCCTTGTCAGTACCGAACCAGAGAATCATGAACAGTTTAGTTTTGCTGAGTAGTTTCTACAAGTGTTACCCAGTGTGACAGTGAAACTCTAACTAGACCTTGACAAATGCGGAGAGAAATAACCAAAACTTAGCTCCTAGGAGGGGGAGTGCTAGCAAAAGTATGGGAAAGATGACGTTTTTGAAGGTGGTGAGAATAGCCTTCCTAATTGCGTGAAAACTCCATATTCAGGGTAACAACAAATAGCTTTAATAGAGGTATAAGGTCATTTTTTTAACTTTTTTTTTTTTGCTGTTTTGGCCAGGGCTGGGTTTGAACCCACCACCTCTGGTATATAGGGCTGGCACCCTACTCCTTTGAGCCACAGGCACTGCCAGATATAAGGTCATTTTGAAAGAGGGCCTTGGAAACTGAAGAGAAGAACTTAAATAATATTCAAGTAGTAAATTAAGGAGTAAATGACTTCTCACCCACCTAAGGGGTGCGAACAGTTGGAGGTGAATGTGGAGAAAAAGAAAATTCCTTCAAGCCACTGAGGAGACAGAGATCCTTAGAATGATAACCAGTAGAGATTTGCCAGGAATGTCACTTGGGTATATTGCCATCTCCCCCAAAGGGGAAAAAATGTCATTTGATTTATATGACGAAAATAGTAAGCCGTGACGCTCTCGAGTAGTGCTAAGTGTTACTCAAGAAAAACTAGGCAGAGCGTGACAGGGGCAGGCAGAATCCTGAGGAATAATTTGAAGCCACAGTGGAAACAGTGGCTTATTGTGATGCGTGGTGAGGGAATCTGGAGTTCACTTTACTCCATTACCATTGTTAATAAGCTTCTCAGGGCAGAATGTGGAAGGGCCCCCTGTGGGGCCTGGGTGGGGCCCTGAGCTCAGAGGCTTCTGCCCAGTGCGGAGTCGCTTTGCTGACAGAACCCTCAGAGCGTCCCGCTTTCCCAGTCAGTCAGTCATTCCTCTTACCTCTCAGTGAGTGATGGAACCTTCTCTTTTTAAAAGAAAAATCGTCCTTTAAACATTTTTATATCCTCTTCTCGCTATTTTTTATTCCACTCGGCTTACTTTAATAGACATATTCCATCCACATGGAATCCATTTTCTTCTTATTCTGAAAAATGACAAAAGTCACCTGCACTAGGGAATAGGTCACAAAGATCAATGGAGGGAAAATGACAGGCCACACTGCGGTGTTATTTAGGCTTGACTTATGTTAAGTTGGTTACATTCATCGCAGAAAACTAAGACAGTTTTGAAGAGAGGGATTTTTTTTCCCCATAAGAAAATCAGGTTTAGACTTCTCCCAACATTCTGCTGCTTTATTTTTCTCTTCCATTCTCTGTTAAAGATAAAGATCATTCAGAAATACATCAAAAAATACAATTAAAGAGGAAATAATTCCTTAACACATGAGAAAGAATTGTCCTATATAGTTTCCTCTTTTCTTTTTTGGGTATAATTTCCTGATATAAATTCTAATGTGAGCAGTTAGTAGCCACCCTAAAAATAGGTCACTGCTCCTGATAACAAGTTTGTTACTTGGCATTTGCAACAAACATCCAGATACAGAACGGCTCATAGTTCTGGGCCTGACTTGAGATTCTGGCGGAGGCAAAGTGATGTACGTGATGATGCATTTTTCTGTCTTCTTTGCATAAAAAATCGATAACTTTGTAGCTGTATCAATCAAGATAATGGCCCACAAGGGGTGATATACTTTAAGTATTTCCAAAAAGGAGGTATTTCAAATCAAGGGAATTGATTTTGTAGAGGCAAGCATAGAGAATAGTGAAGAAACCCCATCAGGAACAATATGAAGCCCTCAGTGCCAGAAGCCAGCTGGCCGCAGGACCAGGTCCTGGCAAATGCCCAGAGGCCACCTAAGGGCAAACTGGCACAGGACCAGCAGGGAGGCTTAGCTCACAGAGATATTAAATGAAGAAGAACTTTAGAAAGTGACACGTGCACCACTGATGACTCACAAAACTCCCAACTGCAGTTAAATTGTAAAATGACTGGTTTTCAGAAAGTTCATAGAAGTAGGCAATGTAAAAATTGATTATTGATCTTTTTGTTGTTGCTATTGAGACAGAGTCTCACTTTGTCCCAAGGACTGTGGCATCACAGCTCACAGCAACCTCAAATTCTTGGGCTTAAGCTCAAGTCTTTTGACTCAGCCGCCCAAGTAACTGGGACTACAGGCGCCCGCTACGGAGCCTGGCTATTTTTGTTGTTGTTGTAGGTGTCATTGTTTGGCAGGCCCAGGCTGGGTTCAAACCTGCCAGCCCTGGTGGTGTGTGTGGCTGGCACCCTTGCTGCTGAGCTACAGAAGCAAGCTTGATTATTGATCTTACCTACTCCAAGACTCCACGTGTAGCCTGACTTTCTATCTCCCTTTCTAGGTACTTACATTCTAGTTTTTTTTTTGGTTTAGTTTTGACGTTCAGTGTTTTACTTCTTTATGTTTCTAACGTAATTACCTTGGCTTAAAATAATCAGGTTATATGTATTTTTATGTAATCATAATAGCACTTCAGATTTTTCATTCTTTCTTTATAGAATTGATACTTGCCTTTCGAATCTGATTAAATTATTATATTAAGATTTATTTTATTTTATTTTGAAATCAACAAACTAAAATGTCATAATAAAGCTAACGAAGACGTCCCCAAATAGTAATAATGAGACTCAGACCTTGAGCTGTTGTCTGTTGACCCATGAAGATGCCAGAATATTATTCTCTCTGACATGAATTAAGGTAGGGCGGTATTTCCATATGTGGGAGGTGGACTTGGTTTTCCTCCATAACACAACCCACTGTCTCTCTGTGTGCTCCCAACACAGTGAGGAAAGTGTTCATGGTAAAACCACCCAACAGTCCATTTCCTGTGGATTGCCCCCAGCCTAAATCCCACACCTCCAAGTGACAAATGAAGACGTGAGCACAACACAAAACATGTTTATCCTCCCAAACTTGGCGTAATAGGTTACAAAATTGTACGGTATTGCCTTTGATAACTGGTCATAGAAGAAAGTGAGCCCTCAGCTATCAAGTGACAAGAGGAACACAAAGGGCCATCAAAATGAAGATCTCCAGGATCCTGAAACCACCTCGCTCAGGGCCTGTGTCTGTGTAGAACCCTGGGATCGTGAAATCAATCCCTGGGTCAGTGTAGATCCCCCAGATCGTGAAACCTCGCTCAGGGCCTGTGTCAGTGTAGATCCCTGGATCCTGAAACCACCTTGCTCAGGGCCTGTGTCAGTTTTCTAAATGCTCAGTTTCCAACTGTCACAACACTTCCTGTTGGAAAATCTAATATTTTTATCATGCTAAAATAATCTTTCTCTTAAGTTGCTAAAGGAGAATTATGTATCATACTGCAAAATTATTGCCCACATGATCTACTTCTGTCATTATTTGGGAATTCATTCTAGGACAGTTGAATGGATGATATTCCAATCCAATTGATGGATGATATATTTAATTCCACATAATTACCACTGTTTTTAAGAAGAAAACAAACTAAATATATCTGGTAATTAATTTTGCAATGAATGTTTTCAGTAATTACTCCATACTTTAGTTTATAGCATATAGAAAAATGTATATTCATGGACTAACTATGGTGATGAGTTATGATGCTAATTTGTTTTCACATATTAACATAAAAGTAATATTCACCTATGTTCTTACAGATTTTAATATTGTAACACTTTTGTTAATTTTTGTAAAAACTATGTTTGATAAAATTATCTTTATTATTGTCTGTGGGGTGGCAGATATCCAAAGACTGCCCATTGCCTCAATTCAGACATCTTTGAAGGCCTTTCCCAACTTCAGAGGTTCCTCAGGGGATCAATGAAGATATTTGTTGGGACGTCAAGAGTTCAACTTCTTGCTGTGTCTATCCTGCGTCATTCTTTCACTCTCACTCTCCTCATCTAGATAGCACTGCCCAGTAAATACACTTCCTGCTTGTAGATTTCTATCACAGAGTCTGTTTCCCAGGAAAGCTGCACTGCATTGTTACCACTGTATGTTACTTGATATATATAATATTTTGCATGGAAAATATATTTCATTATCCTTGTGCTTAGACATAAAAAGTTAACTCATGTAAAAAAAAAAGGGATAAAAATGTAATAATCCTAAAAAACAAATTAAAAGAGCAATACCAGTCACCTATTGCAAACCACCTCCAGAAAGCAGCAAAGGTTCAGGATTTTAACCATGAAAAGAATAAGAGCATCTCAATTAATTGGTGCTGCTAAAATGTAAAGCTTAAATTTTCAAATAGAATTAAAATAATAATATTCTAGAACATGGGCACGAAAATTAGAAATAAATGGATTTGAATTAAAAAAAAAAAGAAATGAGTAAGAAGAGTTGTCAAGAATGGTTCTGGAATTTGTGGCTCATGCCCCCTGATGGATGATGATGTCATATTCTGACATAATAAACCAAAGAGGAGAAACAGGTGGGCAGCGCCTGTGGCTCAGAGGAGTAAGGTGCCAGTCCCACATGCTGGAGGTGGCAGGTTCAAACCCAGTCTGGCCAAAACTGCAAAAAAAAAAAAAAAGAGGAGAAACAGATTTGGATATTCCTCATGGAAAATTTCACCAGGGTGTGTTCTCAACTGAGAAAAGATCTGAACGATTGATATTCTGGGTGCCGTACAGGTAGTAATTAAGGAGATAGGCATGGGGAATCCTCTTGAATAAATAAGGTGGAAAAACAGAAACCTGAAATGATCGACAGGTAGTTGGTGACTGGAATGTCTATCTGTGAAGAAGACTTAAACCTAATCCCTGGAGAGGAAGAACAAGAGCAAGAGTTGGTGGGGCTAGTCAAGACAATTCAAACACAAAAAGGACTTGAAACCTTGTCAAAGCAATCAGTGACACAGACAAGTTAGGACCAACAGTGTTGTCTTTGATTTTATATTATTAATAAAATATTTTAAAATTAAAAGAAAAACTTAGTTTACATTACATGATGATGTAAACAAATACTGGGTAACAAAAATGAACAGGTTTGTTACCATTTTCTTTGTTCTTGCTTCAAAGTTTAAAAAAAAGGAAATAAAAAATTGCAGATAATTAAAAAAATTATCTTTATTATATAGAACAAGTAACTTATCCTCTTTCATGGAGTTTTAGTAAATTGTGATAAGCCACATCACTAGTAAATGGCACTCATAATAGAATCTCTTAATACCAAATCATGTTCCATTTTTCAAAAAGATGAGATCGGGCAGTGCCTGTGGCTCAAAGGAGTGGGGCGCTGGCCACATATGCCGGAGGTGGTGGGTTCAAACCCAGCCCTAGCCAAAAACTGGAAAAAAAAATGAGATTATCCATGACCTAAAGTATATTTTGATAAATTCCTACGAAATTAGATTTTATGAGTGTTTCTAACTCCATCAAGTCACCATCACCTGTGGGATAGCCGTCCGTCTCACTACAGTCCTAGTTAGCCATCCTTCTCAGCCATCAGACCAGTCTCTGGGTCTCAGAGTGTCGTGCTTCTGAGCATGAGAAGACAGAACATTTGAAACTGGATGACCCAAGATTATCTGAGATACAAGGGACATACAATAGGTTTAACATTAAGGACGAGGCCTTTATATATTTTAAATGCAGCTTATTATTTAACAAAATGTAGTCTGATAAATTTGAAAACAATTTTAGTGAAAATGTTATATTTTATAAACTTGAATCTCTGCTTTTGGTGAGTTTATATATATCCATGTATACACACATATGTGTATAATAGATATACACACATTTGTGTGTAACAGATACACACACATATATGTAGCAAATACAGTCATGTATCACTTAAGGACAGGCATGCTTTCTGAGAAACACATTGGTTTTGTTACTGTGTCATTCTACGTCATAGAATGTACTTATGAAAACTGAGCGTGGGATGGTCTATTGCTCCTAGGTACAAACCTGTACAAGCCTGTTATTGTACTGAATCTTCTCAGAAATTATAATGCAATGTTAAGTATTCATGTATCTAAGCATATCTAAACATAGAAAAGGTACAGTAAAAATATGGTATAGAACAAGGGTCCTCAATCTTTTTAAACAGGGGACCAGTTCACTGTCCCTCAGACCATTGGCGGACTGGACTATAGTATAAAACAAAAAACTGTGAACAAATTCCTATGCATACTGCACATATCTTATTTTGAAATAAAAAAACAAAACAGGAACAAGTACAATATTTAAAATGAAGAACAAATAAAGTTAAATTAACAAATGTACCAGTATTTCAATGGGAACTATGGGCCTGCTTTTGGCTAATGAGATGGTCAATGTCTGGTTCTATATTTGTCACTGCTAGTCGTAACAAGTGATGCAAGTGTTCATCAGTTAGTCTAGATTTGGTTGGAGATTTCAGATGTTTCACTCTGGAAAATGTCTGTTCACAGACATAAGTGCTGCCAAAGATGCTTGCCATTTTGAGTGCATGGTTCCTGAGATTAGGATATGTCTCAGATGGGAGAGATGCATAGAAATTAGGAAGGCTGCTTGACTTGAATGCGTCTTTCAGAAAGTCACAATTCTGCAGTTCAGCCAGTTCCATTTGGTAAATTGTATCCACATTTTCTTTTCCTTTTTTTTTTTTTATTTCAAGATACTTTATTCTTAAAACAGGTCACAACACTAAGCTTTTGGCCCATTCTGCCACTGTACGAGCTACAAATGCTTGCTGAGCAGTGGAGGGGTGCTATTTCATAGCATGTCTGAAAAGTGAATAAAAATCCATATAAAATAAATATTCAAATACTTTCCATAGGAACAAAGATAAGTATGACCCCGTAATCTTAGATATTGCTGCATCTATGCCAACCCTACTTTTACAAAGACATTTCAAAACTAGCAATAATTAAGTTAAATCCCCCCCAAATCCCTTAATTCAAGCTAAACTTGCAGTTAACAGTTACAGAATGATATCTACACATTAATACTAGCTGAAGCACAAGTTACTGGTTTCATTACACTTTCCCAAGCACAAGGCTCAGGCAGAGTGCCAACATCCTATTCTACTTCGAGTAGGTAGTCGGGGTTCTGGATTTGCTGCACGAGTTGCCACGTCAATCCTGACATCACATGGTAGCTAGTTGGCCTCTGGAATCCATTGAAAGTAGAAGCAGCAGCTACAGTGTAAGCACCTATATTTTCAAAGAGCATCCATTCACCCACATGCCTGTCTGGCAGGTAACAGCACTCAACTATCCGGTCAAGGCCATTGCATGTTTGTCCCCATATGCTGGATGAATGATACTTCTCATCTGGCTTAGGTCTCTTTTGGAGAAGAGGGTTTACATGAGCATGATCATAAAGGATGCAATTAAATGATCCATATACTCCATCATTCACGTAATACATAAAGGTTTGTTCATTGGATTCATCTTCATCATCAGAGCCTATCTGTTCCTTTAATACAGTTCTTTTGGCAATGATATTAACTGCAAGTGTGAAGGCTGATGCAACATAATATCTTCCTGGCTCAGCTATGATTCTCACTCCAGAGTCTGATGGAAAGTACTTGTCCAATGCTGGGTTGAATACACCAGTGATCTCTTCAAATTTAAGCTTCGCATCCTCAGATCCAGGAAAGCTACCACCAACACCAAGGAGAATCATTAGCCATATTTGCTGTCATCTTGGGTGGTGCTGAAACCAACCTCAGTTCCCATGTCAAAGACACAGCGGACATCAGAGATTGCCTGCACAAAGGTCTCAGGATCAGTACAGCCACTTCCAATGTGGAAGCTGACACCAATGACATCAACATTTAGCTTTTTTGCCTTTTCCAAAATAAGTCTGCTGATTTTGAGTATGGCACCAAATTTAACACTGAGTTGACAGACTGCTTTGGAATCATCAGTGGCAATCCACAAACCCAACTTGGCCTTTGGATATGCCTGGCAACTTTCATCAACTCAACTTCACTGTCAAAAGTCATCATCTGGACCCCATTATTGGCAGTGTACTTAATTTGAGACAGTTTTTTACAAGGATTTGCATAGATAATCCTCTCTGGAGGCACCCCAAGACTTTGCACCAATTGTATTTCAGTCTTGCTAGCACAGTCAAATCCTGTCCCAAAGGCAGTGAGGGTCTTCACAATGGCTCTGCTGTCATTACATTTGACTGCATAAAAGGGATTGACACAAGGAAGAGCTTTTAGCCGTCTTCGGTGTTTCTTCAGAACATCTCTGAGGTCTGCTACATAGAAGGCATCCTTATCATAAGAGGAAACTTCATTGATTTTTTTGGTCCAGAATGTCCTTGGCAGTAAAACCTTCATCAAGCAAGTGGCAGTCAAACTCTTCATTACTAATGTTATTCATGGTTTCTTGATGTTTCTTTGAAAAACTAAGGGAATGGAAGGGCCTGCTCCTATGTCTCAGATGTCCTTTCCATACCTGGGGAGAAAAGAGGGCATCCCCTATTTTCTAAAACTCAAGTTATCAGTTATTGAAGCACAAGAGATTTTCTGAGAGATACGGCATTCCCTGGTCCTATCAGAGACTAGTGGCCCTCTGGGGGCTAGAAGCTTGTGTGAGGGCCCAACTGGGACTGAAAAAGAAAATAATGGTTACCTGAGAATGAAGCAAAGGGAACATAAGGAAATAGAGGCGTGGAGAAGGCCAAGGTGAATCTGCGTGAAAGTGTTCAGAAATTTTATGTGCCTTCAATGACAGACAGAATGAAATTCTCTAAAATCTCTGACAAGCTGGACACCAGAGTTGGGTCTGGGCAACACCCACCAGGACCAGTTTCAGAGGAAACTGGGGTGGTTGGGCTAGGCCACCAACTTCCTTTTCCATGTTTTTGGCACCAGATGAAAAGGGATATGCAAGAAAGAGAAAAAAAAAAAGAAAAGAAAAGGGTTATGCAGTGTACCCAGAGATGAGTCCAGGAGAGGTTCAGGCCAAGTTTAAAGAAAGGGGACTGAGACTCACCTGGGCAAAGATGGTGGCTGCACCAAGAGTGGTTGGGAGCTTGTTTTTATACTGAGTGGAGAGGGAGATTCCACAGGTTGCTGTAAGGCATTAGCAGGCTAAGGTCTTTCTGAGGAAATTCTTGGGGTGAGGCCAGGTAGGTCTTTTGTTTTGAGAGGTGAAGTGGGGCCAGGCCACCAAGGTTCAGGCCTCTAACACCTTTGCTTTGCTCCTTTTGTGAGCCATGACCCTTTTAGGAGTTGCCCCCCTTGCGGAAGCCAAGGGGGATACAAAGACCTGGCCCCCAGTAGCCTGTCTCCTGTGACTTCAAGATCAGCAGCCATGCTATTCATGTGTAATGGCTAATAGGTGCCCACATTTTCAGTCTCCATAATCATGACTATAGAAAAAAACAAGATAGAGTCAAACAGGGGTCCAATCATTTACCATAATAAATCTCAAATCCCAGAAAATTTCCCCAAAATATGTTGCCAGAATTTCTCACTATGCCAAATCCATGTGGATTTTGCCTCAGGCAAAGAATTAGGATATGGAATTAGTTCTTCCTACTCAAGGAACTCCTTGAGAATTAGGGTATGGAATTAGTTCTTCCTACCCAGAACTCATCAGGCTGAGTTTGCTCATAACCTTGTAGAGCCCAGAGGGTGCAGCCTGGAAAGGGGCCTGTTTGTGTCTAGAGATGGAAATCTATGATGAAGATGATTTTTGACCTAATAGGCCTAGAAAATGAGGGGGGTCTCTGTTACCTCCAAAAATGGGATAGGTCCTCCCTTAACACCAGGGCCTACAAGAAAGCCTGTAAGAAATATCCTAGGGCCTTTAAAACTGCAGGATGGAAGGTCTACCCTCTGCAACATTCCAGGGGTAATTGACCTTCAGTATTCTGGAGCCTGGAGCTTTAACCATTATTCTGCAATTTGACCTTTGCTTAATTCATTCGATTTCTTGTCCCTGTTCTTTTAAATGGTTACATCATTAAAATGGGCATGCTTATGTTAAAGGGGTATCTAACTAAGGTTTGAGGATCCTTTCTCACTTGTATACTTTTATTTCATAAGTAGGAGTTTGATTCTTTAAGGTTCATATTACCTAATAGTTTTACTCTTAATAGGTCTGGACTTTTAAAATGCTAAAGTACTATATATTGAAGTTTATTTTTATGAATTTGACTGTGAGTTTATTTCAGTTTTTGTTCATTTTTAGGCAAAGTTCAGTACCACTGAAGAGCAAAGGCAGAATCTCTAAATAAGTATAATGTAAAACTTTATTTATTTAATTTCAAATAATTGCTGAATATAATCATTTTCAACTCCCATGATTTCTGTAATTGAAGTATTAGGTTTATTGCTTTCTGTAATAAAGAACACATTAATAAAGAATTATGGGATATCTAAGTAAGAGAACATTAGAAAAAAATGTAGGATTTGTATATTGGTAGATTTTCTGGGGAGAATTCAAATAAATGTAGTTTTGTTTTTGATTGAATGCTGTCAAGAAGAAAGGTAATCCCACGATATTAACTTAGATCTGTCTACAAGGAGAGACCAACAGATGAAAGTTAAGGTTTAATTGATAAAGATGCAGCGGTCATTTATATTAATATGTTTTTGTGTTTTACACAATGGCCTTATTTTTGGTTTCATTTTGGCTGTAATCATACAAGAATATAAGATGTTATATTGTTTCTTTGTTTTACTTCATTTTGGTTACTTCATCATCTCATCATCTCATCCAGAGAACAGCACAGCCTACCTGGGAGTATCAACTCCTAACAAACTAAAGTGTAGCTGTTCTTGTAAGGCCAGTTCCTGAAGGAGAGAGATTATGTTGATCTTTCTAAATCCCTCCCAGTCTCCTTTATCTCTTCTTTACCCTCTACCATATCCCATCTTCAGGTCAAAGGCAGAGAAAATTAGGCACCATGACATTAATCAATATCCAGAATTTCACCCGTTTTCAAAACATTGCTGATCACAAGTTTGCTAAAGAACATTGCACCAGACTAGTAGTAATCTTCCCTGCTCTTCAGGAGAGTTGTTGAATACTCTAATGTGACAATGCCTGAACAGTGTCATTGAAGATTCTGGGTGGAATACTTTAGCCAGTTGTAACATTCCCATCTTAGTGCCACGCCCATTTTAATCCTATTTTGAACTATTAACTAGACAATTGGAGGAAGGAGGAGTGTTCTCCACAGCCCAGATACAATAGGATTTGGAAATTGACTTGGAGCTTACTATCATGCCATTAACTGTTCCTCCAGGTGGTTTTGTGGTAATGTCTGAACCATATGAAAATCCCATCCAGACAGCATGAAACAGAACTGTAGTCCATTAATGGAGCCTTTTTGCTATAACAAGCAGCCTATCACTATCTATGATGAAGATATCTTACTCTGTAAAACTGTGTCTTGTCCTTGCTCTGAGAACTATCTTTCTGTTCCTCAATAAACTTTGTTTCATGCTTGCCTCTCTTTGGTGTACCCGGTCATTCTTCATCCACGAGCACATCAAGAATCCAGGATGCAGACAGCTGCCTGAACCCCAACAATTATAGTTTACTCAGTAGAAAATGTTGATGTGAAATATACATGTTTTTATTACACTGACACATTAATTATATTGTATTTTAAAACTATATTTAAGAGCTTGAAATTTATATACTTTTGTATATATCTGCTACTGCCTATGCATAGATATAAAGTTATAAATTCTTAATGGTGTACTTTTTTATAAATAATAGGTTAAAGGAATAATATTAGTATTGAGGTTTTCTGTCTGTAAAATTCCTATGTTTTTAATGCTCAGATTTATAGAGCTTTCTTCTGCCACCAAATTATTCTTTTAACTCTCATTGCTTTTTAATGTACTTTGATAATATTTAAAAGAATATTTCTTGCATTAGAAAGGTTAATTTGCTCATAACTATTGTTTTTATTACTGTTTATTTTTGTTACATTATCTATATAGCTGTCTTTAGACAGTTAGAAGTTACACTGCATTTTTTCTAACAGGTGTACTTGTTTTACCATTCTCAAATTTTTAACAATAAACTCCTAAGATCTTTTATACCTGAATAATCTCTGACTTTTCCAAAATGCTTATTAAATAACATAGAAATTTACTTAATCACTATATTAAAAAGAACAATAAGAATAGTTATGTTTATCTATAAACTCTCCAAATTGTAATTAAATGCAAAACTGTTATGAAAATGTTTCCTTACCAAATCTGGCATAAAAAACACCTGAATAAATTAAAAGAAGAGTTTGTCTTTCTAGATTAATGATTAGCACAGTGAAATATGCTAATAGTTTAATGATTTGCATACTTCTCATGCATACTCAGGTGAAGTACAAGGACAATTGCATTTTCTGTCTACTTAAATATTATTTTTTAAGAATTTTAAAGTAGGACACAGAATAGAAGCAAAGATCAAATAAAGGATATGACCCCCAGGTCTTCTAGAAAATCTTTGATATGAATAAATTGACCCTAGTACATCTTTTCTGGTATACAAATTGTCCAGGTAAAAGAATCATACTGTATTATCCTATGAAAGCATTATAAGCTTAAAGCATCTCTAAGTTGAGAGAGGGAGAGATATCTTCAAATAAATTATGGGTGTGGCTATTTGCACAGATGTTGAATAGACTAGAAGAAACACCAACAAATTTTACAAGGTTTTGTTATGAGTACCTTTTGTGTGTATTAAAAGAGACTCTTACTCAATGAGATATAATAGCGCTAAAGACCTCCTTAAATATCTATGACAGTAAATAGGCAGAAACAATAACTCAGCTACTAAGGAAAAGTATTTTCTCTAACTCCTTTTTCAAACCTAGTCAGGAATGGGGGGAAGAATTCATATGGAGCTGAAACCTATGAAGTGTAAAGTACAGAATACACAGTCTCAGGAGACAGAATGAAGACTCAACCAAAATTATAGCCGAACTGAAGAATAGAATAGCATTGCAATTGTCCCACAAGCTTGACTTCAAAAATTCCATGAACCATTAACTTTTTATGTGTATCCAATTATTTTTCTTTTTTAATGTGATAATGCATTATAGAAATTTTGTCTTTCTCTTCCAGTGTAGGATGTTGTATGTGTATATGTTTAAAGGAGAAGATTTGTTCTGGTTTTTAGTTTTCTGAATCAAGATATACCAGATCCAGAAATGATTTAGATCTAGACTTGATTTTAGCCACAGTCTTTATTTTAAACTTGATGAAAGTGGATATGATTTGGGAGGGATGTTTTGAAAAGAAGTAAGCATGTTCTATGAAAAAGGTAAATATGTGAGACCAACAGACAATAGTGAATTGTAATATTTGCTCATAATTTTCATTTCCTCCCTGTCCTTAACATGCTCTGTAATTCCATTGACTTTGTGCTGGGACATGTTGATACGTAGTTTCCCCCGTTCAGGGCTAGACAAGAACCATCATTTTTCAGGCCTAAGCAAGCACACTTTTTTCCTCCAAACTGCACTCTCTCAATACGAGTAAGTAAGAGAAAAGCAGTTTTTCCAGCATTTCATATAAGCTAAGCCCTTTCTAGAGGGAATCTCCTAGAGTGAGAAAAACTGCATTCATTTGTAAATATGCTCATTCAGTTGCTCATCAATATTGAACCCTGCCAAGTCCTGCCCAAGTGTAATTCACAAACAGTATAAAGAGCCTAGATGAAAGACCATGGGGATTTCCCACTTGGTTCTCCCTCCTTCTGCCAGAAGCTCTGATGCTTTTCTTTCCCCCCATTACTTTCTATCTAAGAAATCTTATCTTATTACTAATCTCTGTGGTCAGCAGGTTTATTCTTCTAATCTCTGAGAACAAGTGTGACCTGCTCCAGCCAATAGCAGGCAAACAGATGAACATGTGAGAGTTCCAAGCGGAAGCTTTAGCAGTCATTCCATGTGTATGCTTCTCTATTTGCTGCTTTACAGTGGCTACCAATAAATTCTTAGTATATACAGAGGGTACACATTTTAAGGAAGGGAATAAAACTGTATTAAAATTGTAATGATGCTGTTAATAAAAGAGGAATACAAGTCACATTTGAACACCTCTTATAATTGCAGAAGTCAAACATGACTTAAATATTACAAATTTAATACAATTTTTTTCCTTTTTTTAAAGTGTGCATATATTTTTTGGCACCTTCTGTATATTTATTTATATTATCCTATACATGGACATAGGTGTTAGAAATAAGCAAATTATTGTGCAGTAATAACTGACAACAGTTTACTACTAAGTAAACTCTACAATTACAATTTTTCTCCCTTCTGGGGTGATATATGAGACCCAGATGGTTAGATCAGCATGAGTAGTAGGGGGTTCTTGCACCACAGGAATGCAATTGAGAAATTATGAATCTGACTGTTCATAAAGTAATGGGACAGCAGTACTCTGTCCCCTTCTGACAAAAAAGAGAAACCTTTGCTCCCTAGTCATTTACCTTCTTTTGGAATAGAAACATGACTTCATGGACTTGAGACTCAATTTGTAATGTAATTTTACACTTTTAGGGAAGAAACTTCTCTAGTCATTTTTTAAATTTCAAGTCTTATCCCTTAATCTGGATGCCATTCTTTTGCTCTAAAGGACGGAGCAGAATCATGATTTTTTTTTCCATCTTTACAATTATTCCTCAATCCTGTGTTTGGGAATGGAGCAGACGTGTAAAGCCACACTAAGCCCAGTTGAGCCTCTTGAGCCAAGCGAATGTTAAGTTGTCCGCAAACTTGACCAAGAAAGAGTGAGTTGTTTTAAAGCCTGGAGATATTGAAGCTGCTTTATCTGAACCATAAAACAATTGAAGCTGAAAATACACACTTTCAAACTCTTTCCTCACTCTTAAAAACTCTAATTTGTGATTTAGGTTTGCAAATTTAACCAAAGCTACATAGTAAAATGATAAAAAACAGATTTTATTTAGGACTATTACAGAGAAAGAGAGATCTCAGTATATAAATGAGCTCAATTCCGAGTACAACAACAACAACAACCAAGAGGAAATTTACAGCCAATAAGCAAGGTCTGGGGATCAGTGAGCAGAAGGTTATTGAGCGAATAATGTAATTCTTTGCTAACCTAACAGAATTCTGATGAGGGCAGGCCAGGGTGATCAGATATTGCCTGGGGAACAATAGGGCATCAGGAATTTGGCCAGATATCCAGGATGGAGAATCCTGCCTAACCCAATTAAACAAGATTCTTGCTACAATTGAGCTCATATTGTATAACTGTGCAATGTCTTTTGAACAAGGAAGAATACATTTTAAGACTTAGTTGGCAAGAGGATTCAGAGGAGTCTGACTAAAGTTTGCTCAAGAAGAATCTCTTTGTCAGTGGTGAGCTATTTCCATAAGTATAGAATTTCCTTTTTCCTGTAGCACTGCTTAGGAATAATCTATTGCCTGGAGCAGCAGGCATCAAAAGTTATATCAAAATATTTAGTTGGGTTGGGTAAAATAGCTTTGGACTATGAGTCCAAAATTATGCTTATAACATCTTAGATAAAATGTACATAAATGACAAAGAGTTTGCATTTTCACTTAACAAAAACAAGTCTTTTTTTAATGTTTAAATATTTGAATACTCTTTTCTAAGAGCTTAAAACAAAGCCTGGTGTGTAGGAGGTAAAAAATAACTGACATGAAACTGAGAGAAGGGACTTCTCTGCAATTTTTATGCTTGAGAGTCCCCTCCCATATGACATATCCATTTCATTTCTCACACAGAAATGATCTGTTGTCTCTTGAGGGAATATTTCTTGTGAAGGATCAGGCAGGAAGAAGACAGCTTGAAGACCGCTGCTGGTCTCTGAGTGTAAGTGGGTAGATGATGGAAATTTTTAATTCAAGCAAAAGAGAAAAGAACATGATTTAGAAAAGATTATTCTGAGGAAATAAGAAATACAGGAAAGGGAATTTCTGTAAGCTTCTACCCATCTATAATAAGAAGTGTTATGATACAAAAGAAATAAAAACCAGAAATTAATAAAAAATCCTCATGCATTTTGGAATCATACATTATGAATTCAGGTTACAATTTACTAATATTATGATGAGAACAATTTATGTACCGATTCTAAATACCAATTTAATGTCTATGAAAAGGAAGATAATTACTATTGTTTAGGTTTTCCTTGTAATTATATGAAAGTAAACATTTCAAAATATTTTACAAAATATACACATAAATATTAATTTGCTTTTACATTTTTCTCTGATTATCTGCCTTAACATTTTGTAATACAGCACCATAGATTATGCCATGTTACCTAAAGTCTCATGCATTTATATCAATTACATAAATAATATGTAACATAAACAATATGTAATGAGGAGAATAGATTTATATGGTGAACATTAGCATTCTCCTTTTATAATTTTTAAGCAAATTTCTCAAATTCTCTAAGCTTTAGCTTTCTAAACAGTTTGCTACTAAGAAACCATTAAATACAGACAAAATAATATGCTAAGATATGGTTAAAAAATAAAGTAGGAAAATAATCAGTTAAAATAGTAAAGGGGGCACAACATTAATCGATAAAAATATACAGAATATATATAATAGAATTTAGTGAAGATAATGGGAAGATATAAAGCAAAGGACACTATTATCTAAAAATATAATGCAAATTGATGAGTTAATTCTTTTTTTTTTTTTTTTCTTTTGCAGTTTTTGGCTGGGGCTGGGTTTGAACCCACCACCTCTGACATATGGGGCCGGTGCCCTACTCCCTTTAGCCACAAGTGCTGCCCAATGAGTTAATTCTTAGAAATAAAATAATCAAAACTGATAATCTGAGCATTATTCTCAAGTTATAAAAAGCAAATTAAAATATGTATAAATATGAAATACCAAAATGTGAGAAAAGGTATACTTTCAATATTATTAAATCACTCTGTGGCTTATCAATTTTTGTTTAAGTAAAAATGTAATTTGTGCAATTAGTAGCATAAATGGTAGCATAAAATTAAACCAGTATAAAAAAAGGTTTAATTTTTTAAAAATATATTATAATTTTGGAACATATTTTCATATAATATGATATATAGCAACATAAAATTCACCTATTTAAAGTACAATTTGATCAAAACTTGTACAAAGATACGGGAAAAAAGGACGTCCTTTCTACTGTTTCTTCAAGCTTACAAATTTTTTAATTGAAATTTTATTCACCTGGAAACTGTGGCCAACTACCAGGGTACAAGCCATTAACACTGCACTCTTAATCCAAACTTTAACTTCTCCAGTACTACCTGTTATTTGGTTTAGTGATAGCAGATATTTGCTATTATTTCTTTATTTATTGAATTTTATTAATAACTTATAATCAATATCTTATTGTCCACAGGATGGTTTGACTGGTAGTATCTTATCCGCATAAAATTGAATGAGGACAATTAATGACAATTCATGACACAGTGGGGCACGTGGGAAGGAGAGAGCAGACAGAGACAGAAGGAGGGAGGGGGTGAGAGAAAGAAAACAACAACAACAACAACAACAAAAAACAATAAAAAATGCTTCAAATAAAAAAAGAAAGAAACAGCAGAAATAGTTAAGATTAACCACTACCACTAGAAATTGGATGGGTTGGGAGTTCTAGAAAGAATAGAACTACAGAAAGATGTCCCAAAGTCTGTGCACACATTCTATCAAAATCCAAAAAATCTGAGTGACTTAAAAATATTTGGCTTCAAGTGGCCTATCTCTGGACAAACTGAACTGAGATTTGAACTACCACTTGACAGTTTCAGTCTTATCAATGTTATTGCCTAATAAAGCAAAAAAAAAAAAAAAAAAAGGAAGGAAGAAGGAAGGAAGGAGAGAAGAGAGGAAAGGAAGAGTAAGGAAAGGTAGGCTCTTTGAAGGGGCATTAATATAGTTTGGCTTCACATATTACTATATTCTGGATATAATTCTGGATATAATTATCCAAGATATAATATTATTATATAATTATAATAAACAAAATTACTCAGCATCCAAAGAAAGATGAAAATGTGACATTTTTAAGAGAAAAGGTGTGGATGTTAGGTAAGTTCACAGTGTAGGTTAGGCTAAAACAATTCAAAGGGCCTGTTGTATTAAGCCCAGGTTCTTCAGACCCCCCAATGATAGCTTGGTGGTTTTAACAAAATACTTAGGATCCAGTGGCCAGGGATAACATTCCTGAGGTCTCTCCTTCCCATCCCCAAGGCATTGTGAAAGGGACCCATAAGTCCTAATGGGATAGGAAAGAAGTGTTTAGCAACTAAAGACTACTATGGACTGAGCCATGCCAAGGTATAGATGGAAATCACTAGAGTGAGTTAAAAACGTTAATGATTACATGCTTTTCTTTGTTTAAATTTAGAATAACATGAGGTAACCCTCATGATTCCTTTCCCTGCTTTTCCCCTTTCTATTTCCCTGCTAATGATTCTTTAAGGTGACTGTATATTTAGTTCTGTATTTCTATTATGACCTTTCCAGCACATTTTATGGTTTTGCTGAATAAAAAGATCTTTAAGAAGTCTGGTGAGTATAGCACTTGCTGGCTTCTCCCTGTGCTAGTAATAGTGTATGCCTCTCCAGGCCTTCATTGATTATTCCACCCAAGATAACTGAGTCTGAGTCTTCTCAGTGATTTAAGTTTGTTAACTTTCATTTTGTCTTTCATTTCTCAAGTGATTGTTTTGTTTGACCTGATTTCAACTGTTTTTATAATCTTATTGAGAAAGTTGCAGTGGTATTCCTCCCTTCCATTTCCATTATATTTGGGATCTTTTCCACTTCATACGAAAAGTATATCTTCAGGGATCTCTCCCACAATCACCCTCAGTGATCAACTGTTGTGGAGTCTCCCAGCCCCTACAAGTGGCGCCCAACATGGAGTTACAGCTACACTTGTTTCACCACCCTGATGTCAACCACTGAAGAGATGCTATCAACATTAATCTCCCAAAACCCAGGAAAAAGGAAAAAGGCAGCTTATCACAGATAAAGGAAAACAAGTGCCAAGGACTAGCCCTAGAAAGCTCCAGTGAGATCACATGTTTCGGATTGGGCCTGTGAGACTCTTTCTTTTACCTTCAGTTTTCTTCTTCCGCCAATGTTTTAACAAAGTTTGCCCCTTAAAATCTTTCTCCAAGCATACCTCTTACATTACACCACCTTCCCTTTTCTTATCTACCCTTTTCTGTCTCTCCAGATGTCATATGGCATAAAGCAGTTTGCCCCAGGCTTCTCCTTTTCAGGAGATTTCATTTTGGACATCTACACCTCATTGGAGGGTTATATCAACCTGCCAGTAGCCAAGAGCAAGAGAATAACTTTGTTTCCCCCTTTTCTTTCTTGCCCTGAAGTCCTGCTTTAGTCATAGAAGGTGCATTTCAATTGACAGACTGATCAGTGCTATTCCCTTATGTGTCCTGAAGGGAACTCTTCATAAGGAAGATGAGTAGTTTAGCCAAATAAGTGATAACTGGTTGCTATGCCTACTCTTCCATTCCTCTTTTTTAGCATATGCCCATGTAAATAAAAGAAAAGAGAGGAGATAGTACCCTTCACTCATTACATATAAAATAGAAGGGGTGCTTCTAGTTAAATTGAAAAGCAATGAATCTTCCTTTCATTTTCTACGGCAGGAAGGCTAAAAGACCACTTGAAATCTTGAGGGCAGTGGGCTGAGGAACTTGTGGTTTTCAAATGCCTCTTGCCTCTTATAAATTTTTGTCTGTGAGTTGATTTAACTTTGTTAACTTTCGTTTTGTCTTTCATTTCTCAAGTAATTGTTTTGTTTGACCTGATTTCAATGGTTTTTATAATCTTATTGAGAAAGTTGCAGTGGTATTCCTCCCTTCCATTTCCATTATATTTGGGATCTTTTCCACTTTATATGAAAAGTATATCTACAGGATCTTTCCAAATGTTTTCCCCTATTGAAAGTTGCCTTTATATTTTTCATTTGTTTGTTTTTCTTGTTTGTCTTTTTTTTTTTTTTTACCTTTAAGACACTCACATCATGGATAACAACCTCAGGAAAGAACAAAGAGCTTGTAAACTTCACCTGAAAGGCTTACTCCAAGCAACTGAATACAAAGTTTCAAACCACCAGTTAACAGAATTTTTAACTGTGGTCAAACATTGATGTTCATTGTTTCCACAGGAAGGAAACCCAAATTTATAAGACTAGGAGAGATTAGATCAATGGCTATGACAATCTGTAGGTCCAGTCACTGTACATCTCAGTCTGAAATCTATATCATATTGCTCTCCATCCCGTTCAAGGCAATGATCCACCGCTAAAGCCCCCCAGAATGAGGGCCCTGTTCCTCTAGGAAAAAGCTCCCCAGCATGGGAATTCCTCCTCTATCCTAACTATTTCAGAAACAGTCTCTGAAGCTATTGCTACACCTTCTGCTTTTAAAGAAGGTGCCATCCAGGATAGAAGCTTATACAGGTCTTTCTAGTACTCTGAAGTGCAGGGTAGGCACCTCGTTTTGAAGTCTTTCCTTACTCTCTTTATAAGGCGTTGAAAAAGAGCATTACTGAAAATGATTTAGAAAATGCCTTTACCAGAGGCATAGGGGACCCAATTCTGGTCAATTTAAAATGTTACCTAAGGATTGGCATATGCTAGTTAAAATGGTAGTTATCACTGCCCACTACAGTATTTGGGTACAAGAATTTTTAGATGCATGCTGTGTTTTTGCCTTTGAAAATGCCCATGCCCAAATTGCCATTACCCTTGATATGTTTATTGGGGTTGGTGATTTTACCACCACCGATGCACAAGTGGCTTTCCCTGAGCAAGCACACTTGCAGTCCTATACTGCCTCCCACAGGGCTCAGATTAAAATTCCTGATTCTAAAATGCTTCCTGGCTCTTTTTCAATCACCTGACAAGGGGCCATGGAGCCTTACTTAGACTTCATTAACCGCTTACAGCCTGCCATATCACACCAGGTTGAAAACCTGCTGGACTGCTAATATTTTAACCATTCCGTTGGTTTATGAAAATGCAAATTCTGATTGCCACAAGGTGTTGCCTACATTAAAGGAGCACAACCCCATCCTTGCAGATATGATAAAAGTTTGCCAGAATATTGGCATGGAAAAGCACAAAACCCAAGTCCTGGGCATCAGCCTTACCAGGAGCAAAACAATGTTACAAATGTGGACAAGAAGAACATTTCAACAAAAAAAATTGTCTTAACCAAAAGAACCCTCAAAATTTTAGTTCAAATTCTTCAAAAAAGAAATGTCCATGATGTGCTAAAGAATTCCACTGGGCCAATCAGTTCTGCTCAAAATTTGTTCTCCAAGATAACCCCCTGTTGGGAAATGGGAGGAGGTGCAACCTCCAGCATCCCTCTAATCCCAAGGAGCCAGATAACACAAAATACTCTGAATATGGAAATCACCCTGAAAGAGAGAGACTGATTGATTTATCCTTTTGCCCTACTGGCTTAATTTACACTTATGATTTATTTTTAGTGGAAGCTATTAATGTACTGTAATGTAAGCTATAATGTAAAAGGGCTTGAGTAAAAAATTGATATCCATAGGTAGAGCCCCTCCTCCTGCAGGAACAATTGTGCGCCTTATCAAGAGGCCCATGAGATTCACTTGTGACATGTTGATAACACCTCATTGCTTCTTCTCATAATGGACCAACTCAAGTGATATTCCAGACTTCTGCCCCTTATCTTCTCCATAAAGGATTCCCAATTGCAGAAGTTATTTTAATACCAATAACATTCCTGTCATTTAATGAATTTGAAAAGGCTCCCTTTCTAAAACCCCCATGTCCATTTCTTTTTTAGCACTAAATTAGGAAAAACTAGACCTTTGCTAACAATAAGAATAAATGACAAACCTATTACAGGTTTAGTCAACTCTGGAGCTGGTGTTACTACAATTGCCGCTAAAGACTGTCCTGCTTAAGAGGCCTGGGAAGAACTAAATGTCCTCAACAGATCAAATACACTTTCCTCTGTGTAGGTCCTAATAACCAAAAAGCCACCCTTGTCCCATATATTTTAGACCCTCCTACAACTTTGTGGGGCAGAGAGTTACTTTCCCAGTGGAATGTCCAAATTACAACAGTTTCAAATTTGTCTTAAAGGCCACTAAAATTACTTCATTCCCACTGCAATGGGAAACAGGCCCCCTAGTTTGGGTGTGTCAGTGTTCCCTAAAGGTGGAAAGAATTATCCAAATACAGCACTTAGTCAAAGAGCAGCTTGGGGCATGACATACAGAAGCATCTGTTAGTGCCTAGAACACTTCAATTTTGTGCATTCTAAAAAATAAAATAAAATAAAAATAAAACTGGCAAATGGAAACTAATCCATTACCTAGGGCTAGTAAATGACCACACTATTTTTATGGGGTCTTTACAACCAGGACTACCTAATCTTGCCTTGATCTCTTAAGAGTATTCCTTTTTATTTGTTGAGATAAAAGATTGATTTTTAAACATCCCTTTGCATCTTTGAGACAAAGAAAAATTTGCCTTTTCAGTCCCCACTATCAACAATGCATCTCCAATGGCTTTCTGTCAATGGAAAGTTTTGCCTCAAGGTATGATTAACAGTCCTACTTTATGCCCACTTTATGTGGCTAGAGCACTTGTTCCCACTTGGAACAAACTTTCATCGGCCTTAATTTATCATTATATATATGATATCCTAATATCCCATAAAAATGAAATGGTTCTTTCTCAGATATTACAATTTTTAACTGCTTCTATGGCTGAAAAGAGTCTCCAAATATTTCCTATCAAAATTCAAACTCAATAGCCATGGCTGTATTCAGGGTACATAGTTGGAACCCGTACCAGTAAACCTCAACCTGTTTCTTTACCCATCATTGATAACATTACCCTCAATGATTTACAAAAAATTTTAGGGCATAGTAATTGGCTACAATCTTCATTAGGTGTTCCCACTTGTGCCTTAACGAATTTGCTTGATATTTTAAAAAGAGACCCTGCACTAATTTCCCTTGTACTTTAACTATAGAGGCAAGACAGGAATTAAAAAACATGGAGCATTTAAATAATAAAGGACAATTGACTTGAATTAAGGAAGGATACCCCATTACTTTAAATGGACTTTTGTACCAGTTTACACTTCAGTGAGACACAATGGAATGGTTGTTTTGTTCCATCATCCTAAAAAGAAATTATTTTACAAATAATTTCTGACCAAATTAATAAACCAAGGAAGAATTAGATGCCAACAACTGACAGGATTTCCCCCTCATATAATTTGGTCACAAAGTCAATTATTGTAAATGGCTCTTACATATTTTATTGGAGAGTTACAATTTTCTAACCCACCTCTTAAAGATTTATGTCGATGTGAGTTACTTCCCATAACTCAGTTTAACCCTATTGCTTCCACTCCCATAAAAGAAGCTCTTAAGGTTTTTCTGATGGACTGGGAAATCAGGAAAGGGACTAGTAACTTGGAATGAAAGTAATGAGTGGAAACATTCTCTCACTCCCGGGCATTCTACCACTCAAAGAGTGGAATTAGCTGCTGCTATTTAGCACTAACTTAACAACCTTAAAATATCTTAACCAACTTTTCCTATGTAATACACAATATTAAAACCATTGCTGATGCATTAATTCACCAATCAGGTGACAAAAACTTATTTGAATTATTTTCTTCTGTACAACTATTATGGAAAAGAAAACACTTTTTTTTTTTTTTTTAATCACCTAGGTCTGCTCACACTCTAATCTTCCTGGTCCTGTCACAGAAGAAAATAATCATGATGATTCCTTGATAATGTTTAAAGTAACAGTTTCAGCTATCCAGTCTCATCAATTTTTTCATCAGAGCATGTGAGTATTATTTTGTGCATTCCAAATTTCTCTATTTCAAGCCCATGTCATTTTCTGGGCTTACCCAGACTGTCAACAGTCCTCCGCCCCTTTTCCTGTTGGAGTTAATCTTCAAGGTTTACAAACTAATGTTTTGTGGCAAATGGATGTTACTCATTACCATTCTTTTGGAAACTTAAACATATTCATGTTTGTATTGGCATTTTTTCAGACATGAGTCATGCCACTTGTCAAGCTTGTGAACCTACCAAACATGTAAAAAAAAAACCAAACACACTTTATTGGGTGGGCATGGTGGCTCACACCTGTAACCCTAGCACTCTGGGAGGCCAAGGTGGGTGGATTGCTTGCGCTCAGGAGTTTGAGACTAGCCAGAGCAAGAGCGAGGCCCCCATCTCTAAAAATAGTAAGGCATTGTGGGAGGCACCTGTAGTCCCAGATACTCAGGAGGCTAAGGCAAGAGGATCACCTGAGCCCAGGAGTTTGAGGTTGCTGTGAGCTATGAAGCCACAGTACTCTACCAAGGGCAAAAGTAAGACACTGTCTCAAAAACAAAACAAAACAAAACAAAAAAACAAACTTTATCAGGAATAGCCTTCCTCAACAAACTAAAACTGATAATGGTCTAGCTGATGCTTCCAAATCTTTCTCCCTATTTTGTCAGCAGTGGCAAATTAAACACATTTCTGGTATTCATCACAATTCAACAAGTCAAGCAATCATGGAACACTCACATACGATCTTAAAACATCAATTGTCAAAACAAAAGCAGGGGAGTATGGTGGATAGATTGACATCACAAGAATAAATTCACAAAGCAGTCTTCACTATTAATTTTTTTAAATTGTTCTCAGCAAGGTGTCCAGTGGCTGAAGACATTTTAGCTCTCCTGAAAAATAATCTAAACTAAGGTGGCACCTGTGGCTCAGAGAGTAGGGTGCCGGGCCCATATGCCAAAGGTGGTGGGTTCAAACCCGGCCTCAGCTGAACTCCAAAAAAATAACCTACACCTTTGATTTTATATAAAGAACCACCAAGTGTCCCCCAATGGATAGGCCCAGTAAATTTATTAAGAGGTTATGCAGCATTCCTGTCACCTACAGGTCTTTTGTGGATACTAGCCAGACTAGTTAAACCATACCATGAGCTGGTACCAGATCCAGGAGCACCCCTGTAGGGAGCCAGCCCTCATACAACCCGTGAGTGTCCCCAATGCTCGGCAGTGATGAAGGAATGACAAAAATAAAGACAATAGAAATAGGGTAGAATTTACAGCATGGGCCTGGGAGACTGACTTCCTTTATGCAAGAGACAGTGATGACCCCAAACCCTGGAAGCACTTGGTTCTTATTACTTCTCCTGATCAGCAAATGGATGTTTGCAACAGCATACATCATCCTTGAGGTTTCTCATGCCCAAATTCTTCATTATCCACCTGATTACCTCTTAGCTTTCATTACTTTATTTCTTAAAATACTTGTCAATCACTAACAGGATTAGAGAAAACAAAGGAAAAAGGAACATGGACTTTGGAGCGGGATATCACCCAGTTAATCTTCTGTGTTCCTTGGGGGCAGATTACTTGATGCCCTACTCATCTCGGGAGCCCAGGAGAAAAAAGCTAAGTCCTCTTATCCAAAACCAATAAGAACTAGTCTTTCTTGCTCAATGGGTCAACTGCACCTGCTGTCCTAGTTAATCTTAAAATGGCTCTCCAGGGCAGCCCCTGTGGCTCAAAGGAGTAGGTCACCAGCCCCAAATACCATGTGTTCAACCCTGCACAAAAACGGAAAAAAAAAAAAAAAAAAAAAAAAAAAAAATGGCTCTCCAAACCCTCTCAGGTGGCAGCCAGACCCTATGGACCTTTTTCCTAAAGTTCTCCCTGACTTCAGCCTTTTTCCTGAAGTCCTGTGATGTTTGTGCCAAGCTAGCCCTTGAAGTCTCCAGTATAGTATGTTCTTTGTGGAGGCTCAGGCCCTTTTCTATTTTCCTGCATACCTGATCATGATCATAAAACTTTTCATACATGATTTCATTATTATATTAATCTAATTCTATCCCTATAATCCTAACTTCCCTAAAGTTCACCCACAAATCCTCTTCCTGACCTCTGCCAAATGATGATTGATAGCCCTCCAACAGCAACTCACAACCTTCCAATGATGATTTTACTAGGAATACGGAGATTCAACTAGAGGAGACAGAGAAATTAAAAACTCGAAGAGAACGTCATCACCTGGGGAGATCTGAAGCATCTTGTTGACCTTGCCCAAGAAATCCTATAAAACACTGGAGCACCTATGACCCTGAGATTCTCTTTATTTCCATAACTAAAATTGCTGCTAATTCTCAAAGCAGTTAGGTGATCCTTGTTTTACTTGCTTTATTTTCACTTGGGTGTCAAGTAAGTACAATGGTAAGTGAACCAAATCGTTTATACTGGGCTCATTTATTAGAACAACCCCTTTTTTCTCCTATCACCTGGGAAGATCCTGAACCCCTGATACCCAGTAACGATTCCCAAATTACTGGAGGAACTTGGCTTCCACACCTGGCCCTTTATGGGACTGTAGTTCAGGAGAATGTGAAGGACTCAGAATTTGTCCTTGTGTTTATGAGAATACACCTCAACTAATCCTACCTACTGTATTCCTTTGAAACCACAATAGTATGTGAATTTCATATATCATTCTAATTCTTCTATAGTCACTGATATTTCTCATGAGTTATTTATTCATACTGTAAGAGAAGGAGGATCCACAGTTTCAGGAAGAAGTTTTCATAAACCATCTATTCCTGTTGGTAACTATGCATTGAGACTGGCCAAGATATTCCTCCTCTAGAGCTAACTTGAATTTTCTGTTCCTCACCCAATTTTATAAGAAATTACTCACCAAATGATTGTACTTTAGAAAACCCACTGGACTGGTTGTCCTGTTCAGGTGAAACCTGGGAATTTGATATGCCCCAAGGATTGAAATCCTGGCTTAGTTGGTCCTCTTTTAAGAATCCAGCAGCTTTCTTTACAACTCCCTTACACCTCTAAAAAAGGAAATTTGTAGAGAAGCTTTACCTTTTATCCCACAAGTAATTGAGCATGGACATTATTCCCAAGTTCAAAGAAATCCCCTAAAATGGATAGTGGAAGTTAAAACTGAAAAAGTAATGTTGTGTACATTCAAACTTTATATTATTATACTAACCTCTAAAGTTGCCTACATCCAATTTATAAAACATCTGCATTTATCAGTTAGGCATTTTAATTTGATTCTCCAACTTCACAAAATATGTTGTGTATGTTATGTATGTTGTGTATGTTATGTATGTTCACTAACTAAAATATGACTCAACTTGATTTAACTCATGTTTACATACTCAGATAGGGAGTTGAGACTTGGATTCCAATAAACTTCACTCACTAGTGGATGAAAACTAATGTTTAGAGCAAATAGCATCTGTTCTGAGTAAGTTTTGCCAGAAACATTTCCTTGGAATTTTTATAGCTTCTATTATTGCAGCTACTCCTCTGGAGGCTACTCCAGCCACTGCAGCAGTTGCCTTATCAAACACCATTCATACTGCTCAACAAGTGAATGTTATTTACAAAATACTACCACTGAACTTCAATCTTTAGCAACCATGATCAAGAAATTCTAAAATGCCTCTATGCTCTTAAGGCTGCAGTACCCTTGGATGGGTGAAAGACTAGTAGTCTTGTGGACAAGGAAAAATCTCATATGTACCACCAAATACCCAGCCATGTGTGACACTCCCCTCCCCTTTATTCCCTCCTGGAATCAGAATAACATAAAATTATATTTACAGGAAGCATTTGAAAAACCTTTAGCTCAAGAGCTTTCAGATCTTCAAGTCCTTCAAGACCTGACAACGTGAGCAACTACAAGATGATATTCAAAACAACCTTTAAAGCATCTTAACAATATGACAAATTGGCTTAACCCCAAAACATGGTTTTCTGGTCTCAGTTTGAGAATTTGGATTTTTGCTGCTTTATCACTTCTTTTGGTTATTTGTTTTCTTATAATGTTGAATGTCATCTACAGCCTGTTCTGAAGGACCATCCAGGATGAGGCAATGTGGCTATCCAGATGTACTATTATCCAGATAAAGATGATGGCTCCTTACCCAGAACACATAACATTTCTCTGCTTTCTACTATGATTAATCATCATTGATTTTTAATTAAAGACAAAAGGGGGAATTGTAAGTGTTAGCTAAGTTCATAGTGTAGCTTAGGCTAAAGCATTCCAAAAGGCCTGTTGAGCAAAGTCCAGGTTCCTCAGAGCCCAGTAACAGTTTCATGGTTTAAGTGGAATGCTTAGCACCCATGGCTCAGTGCTAACCTTCCTTGAGAATCTGTTTAACCAAAGTTCAGGCTTCTCCACCCCTCTTCACTCCAGAACTGTAAATGGTACCCATAAGTCATCATGGGGCAAGAACGGGGTGTGTAGTGACTAAAGATTACTATCAACTGAGCTAAGCCAAGGTATAGGTGGGAATCACCAGAGTGAGTTAAGAATGTTAAAGATTATAACCTTTTCTTTGTTTAAATTTAGAATCACATGGTATAACACTCATGATTCCTTCTCCTGTTTTCTCCCTATTTCCTTGCCAATGATTGCTTAGGGTAACCACTGTGTTTTGTTCTCTATCTCTATTATGAGCTTTTCAGCACATTCTGTGGTTTTGATGAATTAAAGGACCTTTGAGAAGTCTGCCAAGTGAAGCACTTGCAATCTTCCCCCTGAGCCAGTAATAGAGTGTGCCTCTCCAGGCCCTCATCAGTTATTCCGCTCAAGAGAACTGAGTCGGAGTGTTCTCTCACACCATCACCCTCAGTGGCTGACCATTGGGGTCCCTCAGCCCCCATAAAAAGATTATCCATAGAGACTAAACCTATGATGACCTAGATGTTGGAATTAGTAGATTACTACTAATTATCACTATATTCGAGGAAAACAATGCTAGTTGTAAATGAAAATATGAGAAATACTAACAAAAAATAGAAACAAAAAAATGATTAGTATTAACTCCTGTATTTTATACATGAATAAATACTCAAAGTGATATACTCAATGGTTACTTCACACAAAATGCATAAATACAAATTAAGCAATTCTTTCACTCTTTGTCTAAGGTATAGTTGAGAGAATACATGTTTTGGCAGCATTTCTAAAGCTAAAACAATGGCACAATTGAACCATTATTATTATTTGTACCAAAGGTTTAGATATTTAA